>JANHZT010003964.1:359630-373479 GCA_032468215.1 Stegonotus admiraltiensis
TAAGACAGCTTGGCTGTCTTAGGAATTCTGGGAGTTGAAGTCCGCAGGGTGCGAAAGAGCCAAGTTTGCCTACCACTTGTATAGGGTCTCCTGCTTGAACAGGGAGTTGGACTAGAAGGCCTCCAAGGTCCCTTACAACTCTGATATTCTATGTTCTAATCAATTTTAAAAATAACAGGTTATAAATTACCTGTAGATTAAGTTATCTGCATTTAAATTAAGTAAATTTGAATAGAATATGTAATCATCTAATATAAGGAGCATATATAAGACTCTTTCTCCCCAATTTATCGTCATTACAATCTTATGAGATAGATCAGGCAGAGATGGACATAAGTGACCAATAGGCTTTGTTGTTGGGGGGAAGTGATTTAAAGCATGTCTCCCTATTTTTCATCAGGCCTGCTAATAGCTGCACCACCATGAAATAGCTTCTCAACAAATCCCACTGATTTCAATGGGAACAAAATGAGCTTTGGGAACTAATCATTCATGAATGCTTTGCAACGTAGGAATATTAATTCTAGAACTTACTTTACAGGGTCCCTGTTAGGATTTCTGAAATAACACTCCAGAAGTTGCTTCACCAAAACTCTCATTAGCCAAAGGTGAGGAATGCTGAAATTGACCTCAACAAAATATAAAACACTTCAAGTTTTTTGGAAGCTCCAATGTATGAGAAGTTCGCATGAGGAGGAGAACAGCAACAAGCAACGGCAACATTTCCATAAATATTACAACAGATTAGCATCTCTAGCTACCATTTTTCTGTTTATATTGCTTTTTCTGTTTAGCTATTCATTTGACATTCTTGCTATTTTTATAAAATGTCTGTTTACACTTTTCTTTCAAGCCTCTCCTTCCTTCCTCCTCAGCTTCTCTTATCTTGGCAATCATGCCTTCCTACACCTTGTGCTCACCTTATATTTATTTTTTGACGATGCCATCTCTTTTGCCAGCACAAGACCACAGGCAGGTGTTTTTTTCCTTACTATGTCTCAATTATTATAATAGGGCCATGCTGACAAATGGACTTCTGAACTCTAGAATACTCTTTCCATCTCAGCTGCATGTATTTTTCTAGCTAAACATCAAAATCCCTTTGTATTCTGGATATTATAATGCCATGCATTTCCTTACTTTAGCCATACTGTTTCTATTAAATAATTTTTCAAGTTTTCAACTTGAAAACAGCATTATATTATACCAGTTTTTTAGCTGATTGCTTTGTTACAGTAAAATGCACATATGTGATTTCACATGTACTTACAGACATGGTTATAAAGCACATACAATTTCAATGTCATCTTGATTGTAACATTCATTCCCATCAACAACTGACCCAATAACCTTTGCTGACATTATTACACTGTTCAACTTAATCTTGCGCTTTAAACAAGTATAATTGGTTCTATATGTAAGATTGTGAAACTGGCATCAAGATAGTCTAAGACCCTCCAGTAAAATTGCCATTATCTGTATAACTGTCCCTCAATGTTTCCTCTCTACCCCTAAAATTAAAGTTACCACAATTGTCTATCTCTGTCTTCATTAAAAGCCAGTGTGATACAGTTGTGATGTAATTGGGCAGATGCAAAACTGAAACTGTGAACCTGGGGGCAGCCCTGGTGTTAGGTTCAAAAAGCTCACTGGACCAGTCATTCCCTCTCAGTCAAAAGTGTCTCTTAGGGTTGTGCTGTGAGGGAAAAATTGAAAAATTAGGACAGCTATGTGGGGTACCTTGAGCTCTTGGAACAAAGGCAGCATAAAAATCTAACAAACAAAATAAATATCATCATTTTAACTAAGCTTGCTCTGTATCAGTACTTTTAGACAGACCACTGTCCTTTCTTTTTTGGGGAGAAAAGAGAACATTGCTTTAAATAAGCAATCCTTTCCTATTGTCTACCAAAGGATGTATGGTTATTATGGGGAGAAAGGACTTTTCTGTAGTAGTAGCTTTTTATTTTAAAAAAAGATTATTTACTTTGTGGGACAACATTAATCTCTATAAGTTCCAGTGCTCCAACACTGGAATTTTTTAAGAAGATGTTGGATAACCATTTGCCTGAAGTGGTGCAGGGTTTCCTGCCTAAGCAGTGGGTTGGACTAGAAGACCTCCAAGGTTCCTTCCAACTCTGTTATTCTATTTTTCTCTATTGTCTAAAAAGTCCTAGTATGGAATAGAATATGGAAAAAAGGCAGAGCATACACACTCCCAATAATGCTGGGAAGAAGACCTTTTCCTAAGCAATTCTAATTATTACTTCTAGGAGGCTGTGCTTAATTTTTTTCTTCTTCCTAGGTGATCAGTTATCAGATTGGTACTGGGGCCCTTACCAGTGGTGGGTTTCAAAACTTTTTACTATCGGTTCTGTGGGTGTGTCTTGGTGGGCTTGGCATGGCTTGGTGGGTGTGTCTTGGTGGGTGTGGCAGGGGAAGGATACTGCAAAATCCCTATTCCCACCCCACTCCAGGAAAAGGTTACTGCAAAATACCTATTTTCTCCCGATCAGCTGGGACTTGGGAGGCAGAGAATAGATGAGGGCGGGGCCAGTTAGAATTTTTACTACCAGTTCACCAAACTATTCAAACTTTCCACTACCAGTTGGTCAGAACCTGCTGAAACCCATCTCTGGCCCTTACTGATATACAGTAAGGGAACTATCAGGATTGTTGAAGGAGGACAGGGGAGATTAATGTCTGCCCTCTTTTCTTCTGGGTAGAATTGCTGAGACCGAAACAGTTGTAACCTCACATTCAGGTCTCCTGTGTAGGCATCATAGCCATTTTTCACAGAAAGAATACGTGGGAAAGACACCTGCCACTTTTATATTTTCCGGCATTACTATGACGTTTGAGGAAATGGAAGATGATGTGATTTGTTATATTTGATCTTAGCCTCACTTTGGCATCTCTGTGGAGACAACTGACTTTTTCTTCTTCTCAGATGCTCCAGATTCCCCCAGACCATCAACAGCAGATCCAAAATCAATTTAAGCAAGAGTATTCATTGATTTTTCAAAAAGGTTCCTCTACATACTGCTATGAAGAAAAACAGGAAGGTATGCTTAAATTTAGGTAGACAGTTTTGATTTGTAGACTGCATGATGAAAATTGATTTTGATTTACTATATTTCCATACTGAAGCTAGAAATCACCATGAATTCCACTCTCCCATTCCCAAGGAAACTTATATTCTTAAATAAGCATCGCTGCTGTAGTGTTGCATAGTTATTTTTGCTATTCAGAGTGAAACAAAAGAATCTGGCTTTATGTTCCATATATCGCTGTGCATAAAAATGAAAGCGCACAGTGACATTTTCGCAGCAAAAACTGAAATAAACTGTGGCAGAAAATGACTGTCGACAGCACACCATCTTCTTGTAGATGAATATAACCCAATAAACCACTTTGGCAAAAATTTGTTAGCTTTTTACTTTGCTTCAAATTTACTTCCTAAATAGCTTACTTAAGGAGGTTGACATAGTGGACAATTAGTGATGCTTATTTATATTACAGCAAACAGCTGGTTTTAGAAAATTCAGTTACAGTCACAATTATTCATAAGTTGCATTGCCATCCTTTAGCTGTATTGCTTGAGAGTTTGAAAAAAAATCTTTGAGAAGTCTCTGGTGGTCTTGATTAGGATATATGAGAGTCATGGTTCAATTCATCTAGACGACAACAAAATTAAGAAGACTGGTTAAACTCACCAGCCTCAGTCCAATACAGGGAAACCATTTATGCCTTATAACCATTAAGCCAGAATTTTCAAGGCTTCTGATATACTGATCTAAAGCTTTGTATTATACCCTGCTTAATAACTTATCTCTATTGCAAACAACAAAATGAACTACAGAAGTCAATCTATGATCTGTTTATCCTGAAATATAAGTTGAGATCCTAACCCTAACCCACTAGCATTTGACTTTCATTTATTGAGGCATCAACCCTGAATTACTAGTGCACACATCATAACAAACCCAACATACAAAAAAATTCTGCAGCTTCCTTAGCTACACTATTCCAACGATCCTCAACTTTTGCGCCTTAGCAACCTGGCTGGAGAGGGAGACGGGAACCAGGCCACATGAGTGGCTGGCTGGTGTGCACGTATGTGCAGGGCTCAACTTGCACGAGCAGTGGGCTGGGACACACACGCATGCTTGCACAGCTCAACTTGTGCACATTGAGCTGTGTGCATGTGTGCACATGCACTGGCTCACCATGCACGCAAGTCGAGCTGCGTGCATACGTATGTACACAGGCCTGCTGCTTGTACAGCCAGATTCTAAATAGGCCACAGCCCTGTAGTGGGCCAAGGAATTGGGGACCCCTGCTTTACACATAGAAAAAGTAAATTAGCAGCACTACTATCTTATTTCCTCATATCTATGTCACTGTTTCCAGGAATCTTTGCATATAGGATTGCAGCCCCATGTTATTGACTGAAATAGTGGTTAAGAAAGTATGTTTATGGCTAATAATTTGCACCTTCTTATGTCTTTAAAAATGTATATTAATGTGTTGTCCCTTCAATCATTTTTAGTCTTCAGTGTAAGCTTTGACATCACTTTTGTTATCATTTTATGATAAAATATTCTATTTTAGATTAAGCACGTGGCAAAATATAGCCTCCTTATGCTAAAACAGCATGTCATTAGTTTTGTTTTGTTTTTTAAATTTGGAATTTCAAATATTGCATAGTTTGTTTTGATTTTAAGGAAGGATTACTAAATGCAATTTTTACTGGTAATGTACAAATGACACATTAAAAAAAACATTGTTATATCACTTTTCTACCAAAAGGTTTGAAATCTGAGCTATCATCCTTCATTTGGACCCTGAAAGCATTAGGACAGGGGTGTCAAACCCGCGTCACCATGTTGTTGTCATGTGACGTATCACAACTTTCCCCCTCTTCACTAAAACAGGGGTGGGCATGGCCAGCACATGACACATCCAGCCCATGGGCTGCGAGTTTGACACCCCTGCATTAGCAGTTGTTTCTAAAGCCCTTCCAAAAATTGCAGCTGAATCAATACTTGTTACTAAAATAAGTAAATTGTTAAAAGCATGAAAAGTATCCATAATAGCTTCTTGAATTAATTTAATTTTGGGGAGTATCATTCAAAGTCTATACAGAGAAGGCTGTGCTTTTCCCAGTTTGATTGACATGGGTATGTGTACACATATAAGACCAAATAAAGCTTATGATGGGGACACACTGGATCATAAGTTTGCAGCAAACTGGGAGGCGAGACAATGAATTGTAAAACAGTAATTTTGTTCTATCTTCCAACTCAGATAATAAGCTGCTTTGTATTACTTTTGACTGTCTCATATAGAATTATTTTGTGTTAATAGATTTGTGAGTGAGGTGTCAACTGATCTGATGGATGCAAAGAAAAATTCTAAACTTCTACCAATATTTCAGTCTTATGTGCTATTCTTAGTTTGCCCCTTGGAGAATAGAATGAGGGACATCTGCACTGCTTCTGTGTGAAGTTCACAATTTAATAATGAAAGAAGATTTCTGGGGATTTCAAGAAATCCAAAGAGACTGACCTGAAGATAATATACCCCATACCTCTATCTAAGGCAGGATATTCTGGGCATTATCAACTCAAATCTGGGGCAATGCTTTGTCTACACTATGACAGGTTAACCAACATCAGCTGCAGTATATTCTCTCATTGAAATGAATGTCTAAAATGAGAAATGTGGAGAAGATTTAAATAATAATAAAGTGCAACAATCAAGTAATGGTACAGTTTAGTCAACAGCCCTATGTATTTTAGTTAAATGCAGATGAAATGTTATTGAAACAACATTAATAGCAGCTCAGGAGATAGACGGGAGTCGGGTAATCCTTGGCAATAAAAGGAAATGAGGTCAACCTAACAACTAATTGAAATTTAATTTACTTCTTTGATTTATTTTCTTAGTCATGGGTGAGCTATCGATACAGTAAGATTGCTATTGTTTTCATCTGCATTTTCCGTAAGTTAGCAGGTCAGTTTATTTTCACCTTGAGCTAATGGGAAGAATAATTTCACAATTCCCCATGGCATAACATTTAGCAAGATGAATCTCAATCAGATTGCCCCTCCCTAAACTTATAGCTCATTGAATGATTTATTGATATAGCCACGTAACAGAAAATAAACACATTTCTACTGTTAGAGGATAAGTGGGTGGGGTCTTGGCATCTCTCACAAGTATTTAAAATACATTTTGCCAATCCCATTTAGAACACCCCAGAAAGAGTCAGTATCTTTTCTGGATGTTGACGAAACCTGACAATGGATCTGGAAAATAAAAGGGGCATTGTATTGTAGGGTGTTTTGCAAAAAGTGATTTACATACTGAAGAAGATCTTTCATGAATTACATGGACAAAGGAAAAGAGATGTAGGGAGGAGGGGGCAGCTGCAATGGCTCTCCACCACAGTGCATGTTGATGAATCCCTGGCACATGTTAATTAATGCCCTATTGTGCTTGGCAGCTTACCAAGGACTGTGACTGCAGACAGAATTATCCTTTAGACTAACAGAGGCTTAGAATACATATTGAAAGAGGGAAGAAAAAGGTTTGTATTTATACAAGTGACAATTTTTCCTAAGGAATGGACTTTTCTTCTTCTTTTAGTGCACTTCATGGAGACAAACTGCCATCTATCATAATATTTTAACACTGCAAAAATAAAACCTTATAAAGCATGTTAAAAAACAACACCACCAAACCACAAGTGGAGAATGGTCAGTAACCATCTTTTCTTGTTTTCACACCCACACATGTCTATCTGCAGATACAGCCACAAAGCAATGATTATCTGGTATAAAATGCTCTCCCCACAGAAAAGCTTATATTGCAAAGTAATACTCAAGGATATTTGCTCAAATTATAGGCAGATACATCTGGTTTGTGTGATTGCCACTTTTTGTTGTATTTGCTTCCCTATCCCCCCACCCCCCCCCAGCCTTTCTTTGTCCTAGTAAAATATCACAGAGGGGAAATTGATGGCAAAGTTCTCTGAATAGAATTAATTGTTGGGTATGAAAATGCAGTACATTTTTATTCAAATTGTATGATATACTTACATGCACACATAAAAACACAAACATATACATACTATTATTATTGTTGTTGCTGTTATAGCTAGAATATGAGACTATTAACCAAAAATATTTTTTATACAGTACGGAACATATAGTTTCTGCAAACAGAGTCAAGAAAATGAAATGAGTGTCTTATTACAAATAATACACCTTACCTAAACATACAACCAATGTACAAGATGTCATGAACATATATAAATAATATTATATGGACAATATAAAATTAAAGTGTTTGGAAAAAATTACAAATAGTTGGGCTAATATGTAAACAAAACCAAACATCGTGAAAGGGGAAAAACTTCTACTTGGTGGCATTGTTTTTTTAAAAAAAAATTCAGAAAAAAAAACAATTGCTGCAATTGGAAATAATACATTCAGAAATAATATAATTTAGAAAAAATTATACACTGAATGTATCAAGGCAATAAAGCATATTTATGATTTATTTCAATTGTTGGAGCCCGAAAACTGCTGATGGGTGGAGTAATCAAAATGGAAGGACAGGATTTTTTAAAAATGAGAATTATAGCTTCATCATAAACGCAGAAATTCTATCCTGAATTGAATTTAAAGTTGACCACTTTAGTTCTGCAAGAAATGAGATCTTCACCTGGATATGCATCAGTGGTGGAATTCAGTTTTTTTTACTACTGGTTCTGTGGATGTGGCTTGGTGGGTGTGGCAGGGGAAGGATATTGTAAAAACTCCATTCCCACCCTACTCCAGGGCAAGGTTCCTGCAAAATCCCCATTTCCTCCCTGGGACTTGGGAGGCAGAGAATAGATGGGGTGGGGCCAGTCAGAGGTGGTATTTACCGGTTCTCCGAACTACTCAAAATTTCCGCTACCAATTCTCCAGAACTGGTCAGAACCTGCTGAATACCACCTCTGATATGCATGCATCTAACCAATCACTCTAAGTGGAGAGAGGCTTCCACTCATTGACAGGATATAAGTCTGTTCTAAATTTCATTTCAACCTTCAGTTTTATGAAACAAGAACAAGTCTGGAAAGATCTCAGAGTAAGATTCTAGAGACCAGTAGTCCAAAATTATGTGTGTGTAGTTTTAAATAGTCAAAACAAAGAAGACAATGTGTATCTAAAAACATTAGCAGGAAAAACCAAACTCTTAATTATTTGTTTGAAAATGATTTTTGTTCATTTCATTTTGGTGCCAAGTACAAAAATCTGGATTCTAACAGTCATAAAGTAGGGAAGGGAAGGGAAGGGATAATAGAATAACAACTAATAGAATAGCAAAACCGGAAGGGAACTTGAAGGTCTTCCAGTCAAGCTCCCTGCTCAGGCAGGAAACCCTGTACCATTTCAGAGCAATGGCTGTCCAATCTCTTTTTAAAACTTCCGGGGTTGTAGCACCCACAACTTCTGGATTAATCATTCCAACTGATTAATTGTTCTAACTGTCAGGAAATTTCTGTTTAGTTTTAGGTTTTGCTTCTCTCCACGGTTAGTTTCCATCCATTGCTTCTTGTCCTGCCTTCAGGTGCTCTGAAGTATCGGTTGACCTCCTCTTCTTTGTGGCTGCCATTTAGATATTGGAACACTACTATCATGTCACCCCTAGTCCTTCTTTTCATTAAACTAGAACTACCCAATTCTAAGGGAAAGGAGTTATTTTCTTAGCAATTTTTCCTGGAGGTGGGTAGATACTGTATATAATAATAAATGACCCCATGCGGTTACTTATACACACACATGTGTACGTGCACATGCTCCCCCCCAGGAGCACACGAATAGTGAGTATGGCCTGAAGAAGCTAAGTTTTCACATGTGTTAAAAATTGCCTATTTAACAGATATTTGAAAAACTTGCGATTTCACAAAATTGCTGAAATCGATTAATCATGTGGCTTAATCAAATACTTTCAGCCTAGTTTAAAAACTCAATTTGGGATTGTAGCGTAAATGAATTTAACAGAAATCTTTAAGGACTGATGGAACAGCTGTAAAATGCAATTTCCAATCATCCCTAGAACAATCTTTCTGAATAGCACTAGTACAACGTAAAAGCTGGGGGGGAACTGATAATTTGTCATCCAGTGTTAGTAAATTTGGCCTGCAGCTTCTCTAGTCCCATCACTGCTGTTACCAGAGAAGAGCAAGCCTTTGAATTTAGGTGATGGATTTCACTTTTGAGGTACAATGAATTATTGAACAGTGCTCAATTTTTAATGTTTTTTTTCTGAATTTGCTACAAATTAGGAAGGAAGAGATTTCCCATTCGCGTAAAATGGGAGTGATTAGAAGTAGAATAATCTGAAAAACAGTAATGAGAAATACTAAATCCTGGAATAGCAGGAGACTAGAAATGCTAAGATCAAAAGATGGAGGGTTTTAGGTACAGTACTGGATAGCTTCATACCTTGATCTCCCGTTCCTATAATCAATGCCAAAATACTACAGAAATCAGCCGGTGCCAAAATTTTAAAATCACTATATTACAATGGGCCTAATAGAAACAATAAAGATCTGTAAATATTTTTTAAAAACAAAGGCACAAGTCTTCATGGGCTAGAGCAGGGGTATCAAACTCAAGGCCTGGGGGCTGGATCCGGCCTGCGGGGTGTTTAGAACTGGCCCGCAGGGCTGCCCTGTAAACAACAAAGGATTGACCCACAGTGCCTCTGCCAGTGAAAACAGAGCTTGGGAGGGTTTCAGGCAGCCCTCCTGAGCTCCATTTTTGCTGGCAGAGGGTTGCAGGAAGCCATTGCAGCCGAAAACAGCTCGGGAGCCCATTTTCGCTAGCAGAGTGCTTGGGCTGCCACAGGTGCCCCCAACACCAGTGATGTCAAGCTAGCCACTCCCACCCTGCCCCCCCAAGTCAAACACAATCCTAATGCACCCCTCAATGAAATCGAGTTTGACACTCCTCGGCTACAGCATCCTTCATAATAAAACAATTTGGTTTTAAGAAGTCACAACAGCTTATACATTATATATCTAATATGAAAGATAGCTTTTTGGGAAAACTGATTTTCTCCAGTGACTGCTGTTATTCCATAATTACACTTTTAAAAGATGACTAGATAATTTATTTTAATGTACCAGCCATGACTAAACTGGTAGACAATAGGAAGGTTTAAGTGCCCTATGGATTTGACTGAATTCCACCTTTTCACCAAACTGGTAAGATGCTATTTCATCTCTTCAAGAAATTTAGAAGGAAGGTAGGAGAAGGTAGAAGAAAAGGGATATGATGTTATAACTGATTGCTTTATTTTTTAATCATAGTAAATTATTACTTGGGCTCTCCCATTGTAGTATTTTTATGAAGTGAGTTTCATATCAGAACTCTTTATTAATTTTCTCTCCCAAGAGCAGACACAGTTAAAAGCAACTTATTGGAGTTGCTAGGACCAGAAAGGATATAACCTAGGTATTTCTGGAAGCTCATCCTTCTAACTCTGTTAGTGTACTTTTCATATTTTGATTTATTTATCATGATTCTCACCATTTTTTTTTGAAAGATCCTATATTCTTCCAAGGAAGTCAGAATATATATATGATTATTTCTTAATATTCTTACAGGAATAATCCTATGTAGTAAAGCAGAGTAAGGAATATTAACTTTTCCATGGCTATTTGCTATGATTCATAAGAAAATGGAAATCTGAATGTGTTTCTCATCTTTAAAACTAACAGAGGATGAACAGAGACAACATTTTTCCTAGTAATAACTTAGCACAGTGTGTATGCAACCACTTGGCATACCTGTGTTGTCTTGCCAAGTGGTTGACAATTGCTATATCACTTCCCTTAGTTTCCTTGATTTCTGATCAATTGTAGAAATGGAATACATCCTCCTCACCACTTAACAGGACAAAACAGGCAGTTGATGTGCCAAGTGCTGATGTACCATGTTAAATTATCTTTTCATAAATGATTATCCTCCACTGTGGGCACGATTTTACAACCTGACCCTTATTTTTCCTACAATAATCCAACCCAATTTTTCTCCTCTATCAAAGCGTAGTAGGCTGAAATGATCACATCACCACCTTATTATGAGCACATTTGAGTCTAGATATTTCCAGCCCCCTTTTTAAATTTGCAGAAGGCATAGTACTTACTTCTTTAGATCAAGTAACTCAGATATTCAGAACTGCCTGTTATCATGCCACTGTTATTCTGAATACTCCTCTATCTAATAGAAATAAAGCTTTCAGCAACTACATTCAACTGTTAGGATGCTGGCCCATGATTGCACATAATGGAAATCAAAGCGCTGATTTAAGCTTAGTGAGTTAGCAAACGTGGAAAGATACCTTTACTTCTAATTTTACATGCTTCCTCTCTTAATGCATGGATATGGACATGATTTGTAGTTTTTTCCCAGGAATTTTTTAAAAAAATCTTTAGGTAAGTAGGGGAAACTCAATTAGAGAAAATACAATATAATTGTAAACATATTAATTTGAAAGGAAGGAGAATTTTTGCCTTCATACAAACACGAAATATTTAGGTGTACCATATAGAGACAGAAAAGTTATTTAATGGGGCATTCAACAAGTTTTGCAAACTTTAACTTATAATTATGACTTATTTATTATCTCCCCTCCCATCCATCTACTTACATATTAGTTTGGAAGAAATACCAGTAATCTAAACTTTTCTTAAGAACTAATTGGCTCTTGGCTATGACTAAGATAACAGAGTAACTTCTCATTTAATACAAATAACATTGCCTACTGTACTATAAGTTTTCACTTACATAATTATTTTGAAAACATTGCACATATGAATTTTTCACAGATTTGATTGACAGATTTATTTATTTATTTTATATGATTTCTCATTTGGAACATATGAAACTAATCTTGTAAATACCTTAGAAAAAGAGAAAATAAATATAGAAGCTGAAATGAAACCAACAATGACCATGATATAAGCTCAATTACCCCCACCCCAGAGGTTTGACAACAAAACCAGGTTTGTAAGGCTTTGCAGAAAGCTAGTAGAGTCAGGCTAATCTCTGGGGAAATGGTGCTGTGGAGGGCGGGTGCCATGATAGAAATGGTTCTCATCTATGGACACACCAGATCACATTCCTAGTTGCCAAATCAGAATTTGGCTCTTCTCTTAGGGAGAGATGGTCCCACAAATAGCATGGCCCTATGCCATGGAATGCCTTATAGGCCACTTTCACATCTTGAAATGTACTGTTGTGGTCCACCAGCAGCCTGAGGAGCTGGCAGCAGAGTCAGACAGTGAGGAGGCTGGGGAGGAACATGGGCCAGTCCTGAAGTCTGGGGAAGGCTTGGACAAGGGCTCTGCACCAGAGAAAGAGATGGGGCCAGGGCCATCTGGGAGTTATGTGCGGACTCTGGAGCCTCCAAAGTCAGACATCAGAGAGCAGAGGAACAGGGGAAGCCTGTTCCTAGTGTATGAATGCACAGAGCTGCCAGAAGGCAAGAACAGTTAAAACAAAAGGGACGACTTGGGAGTAAGGCTTGGAGATGATTGGCCCCTCCCATAAGACATAAAGGAAGAGCAAAGGCATGTGGGCCTTTGCAGGAAGCAATGTTGTAGATGGTGTCAGTTTGTACTTTGAAGCACAGTTTTTGACTCTGTGTTTCCATGTGTTTCCAAGATAATTGTGTGACTCTGTGTTTCCATGTGTTTCCAAGATAATTGCCAATTAGGTCTTTGGCAGCGTATCAAAGAAGATAAAGGAGCCTAGGTCAGAACATGTACTTGAAAGCATATTGGCATACAATGCAGCTTGCAGAATACAGATGTCATGTGTGCCAAATGAAAGGTGTCCGTAGCTACTTGCACCACTGAATTTTGCACCTGCTTAAATTGCTGAATGCTCTTCAAAGATGGTGCCATGTAGGGCATGTTACAGATGTCCTTCTTATAACAATAACAATAGGATGCTTGCACGCTTTCTGAGTGCATCCACTGTTTGATGGCCTTCACACAAATCACTTCTGGAGGGCAATTTCTCAACTTGTTGAACAGCTTTCCAGTCACATACTTCAATTGACAATCTTGTGCTAAGTTTCTCAACCTTGGCAACTTGAAGAGATGTGGATTGGGCTAAGACTGAGCCCTTCTGGAGAGGGATCCATTGAAACCATAGTCCTTGTCCTGCTATATTCCTTTTTTATCTTTATTTATTTAACAAAGTATTCAGATATTTCTGAATTATTCTATGTACAGCTGTTATTGAGAGTCAGTTTAGTCTGGTAGTTAAAGGCACTAGACTAAAAACCAGGAGATCATGAGTTTTAATTCCACCTTAGGAACAAAGACAGTTGGATGACCTTGGGCCAATCACTCTCTCTTAGCCTAGGAAAGCGCTAATGGCAAACTTCCCGCCTGGATTACTGCAATGCTCTCTACATGGGGCTCCCCTTGAGGTGCACCCGGAGGCTCCAGTTGGTCCAGAATGTGGCTGCGCGGGGGATTATGAGAGTAACGAGGTGCTCCCATGTGACTCCTCTCCTGCGCGAGCTGCACTGGCTTCTGGTAGTCTTCTGGGTGCACTTCAAGGTGTTGGTTATCACCTTTAAAGCTCTCCATGGCTTAGGACCAGGGTACTTACAAGACCGCCTTTTGCCGACAACTACCTCCCACTGGCCAGTACGCTCCCAGAGAGAGGACCTCCTCAGGGTGCCGTCGACCAGACAATGTCGGCTGGTGACCCCCAGGGGAAGAGCCTTCTCTGTGGCAGCACCTACCCTCTGGAACGAGCTCCCC
>JANHZT010003964.1:376629-388748 GCA_032468215.1 Stegonotus admiraltiensis
ACTGTGCAAAGGGAATCCCGATCTAGAAAGGGCCGCAACTGGCGAATCAGGCAAACCTGATAAAAAGTCCCCCTGGCTACAGCCGTCAGATGTTCTTCCAAGGACAGCTGTGTGTCCAGGAGGATGCCCAGATTGCAAGCCCTCTCCGTGGGGGCCAATGACTCGCCTCCAATAGCCAGTGATATGAATGTTCAACAGAAAGCAAACAATTGTTGAGAATAGTATGTAGCTAGAGTTCTCTTGTCTTCAGGTTTACTAAATTTTGGTTTACCTCTGGGTTATGCTCCATTCCTTTATTTTGACCTTTGAATTGAACTTTTGACAACGTTGCTGTCTTCTTCTTACTGGCTTATCAAACTATGTGCTCTGTTTAGCTTCCTTAGTTAGGACATATTGGGTATCTAGGGTGCTTTTGCAAAAACCTTAGCTGCCCAAGTCTTTACTGGACAGATAAGACACTTTTCATAACTCTGATTTTACCAATTAATGTCCAAAAGTGAATTGTAACTCTACTCAAAGCTAAAGATATTATATTGCTAAGGAAGAATTATGCCCTACCTCTTCAAGATATGAGAGGTTAAAGAAACACTATTTTGCGCATGGAAAAAAGATTGTATAGACTAGAAAGAATCAGAAAATGTGTGAGAAAGTATTTTTTGTGCTGCTGTTTAATAACTATTCACACTTCTTTACTCTTTCACTCTAATATTTCATTTTATTAAGGAAAATAAAAAATGCTATATGGTTCTAACTCAGCTCTGGCACTAGCCAGTTAATAGACTCACTAAATATTAGTAAAGACAGATATATGAACAGAAATGACCATCACTCAGTTCATGTAGAAGTAAATCAAAAGCAACAACTGTTGGCTTTATAAAAGATACAAGTTACCTATTAGCCATGGATTTACCAAGAATGGTGTTTGTTTTCTGTACTTTGTTTTTGACTTTATATCGGATTAAGCTCTATTAACTCTGAATCCAATCCTAATAAGTGTTATTTTTATTTTTATTTTTAAATAATGTATGACTCCACTGAAGTGCACTTTCTATCTTCTTCATGATATATGTTATGAGATATGTTTCTTTAACTGGGCTATAGATCAGGACATTCAAA
Organism: Stegonotus admiraltiensis; assembly: GCA_032468215.1. Lineage (NCBI taxonomy): Eukaryota > Metazoa > Chordata > Lepidosauria > Squamata > Colubridae > Stegonotus > Stegonotus admiraltiensis. The sequence goes on from JANHZT010003964.1 coordinate 377,746, forward strand.
ATCTATGCACATGTCAACGAAATGAATAATTCTTTGCAGCTTCCATCAGCTTTTCATTTTGAACACCAACAAAATATGCTTAAATCCAATGATTGTGTTGGAATTAGAGAAACCTCCACTAATGCATGTTTTGCTTTATAGTACCCATCTAAGGTTAAAGTTATTTCTTTAACGCTACTTGTATTTTATAGAATTATATTTTCATTGGATATTATCAATCCATAACACATTTGTTCTTTTATAAACACTTTAACGTGATTACTTTAGTGTAAATAGTTGTTGATTGTTGCTTATATTAGCATGGACATGTGTTTTTTAAAAATGGGGAAAAACATGAGTGCATGCTACTGTGTTATATATGGCAAATCAGGGAAACAAATTAAATAAATAAGTGTGTTATTTAGAGCTCACTTACTATAGTATCTCTGTCTATGTCAGCACATTATGAAAATATGTATGTATAAAATTAGACCTTATGTATGTTTATGGAGTGTATAAATACATATTAAACGTGAATGATTTATTACTGAAATATCAATGTTGCTAGATTACACAGCATGCTAGATGGGCTGTCATTACCATAGAAAAGATACATAGGTTTTCAACAAAAGAAAGAATGAGTATGCCAGGGATTTGCAGCGATTTAGGTGTTTGTATGTGTATGCACATCTTTTTTCTCTCCAGCATCCATCCCTGCCAATCTTTGTGCTGCCAGTAGGGAAACCATATCCATGGCAACCAACCGTACCATTCCTACGCACATCAATGACGCCTCCAATCTAAACTGTCAAATATTCTATGCACATCATGTAAAATAGGTCTCTGTTCCTTATACCTCTGTGCCTCCAGTTTCCGTGGCTACATGTTTATGCAAATGAGAATTGTCCTTTTTCTCTCAGGTTGATTGAACGCTGAATTTGTTTTGCACCTTGGCAAAGCAAAGCCAACGCTGTCTTGCCACCTGGTCTGTCACGTAATTGTAAAGACTGCATTAGCACGATAGCTGTCCCAAAATTAGCCCGATTACACCATATCTCTGGATTGTGTGGGGAGAACAAACCCGAATGGACAATGAAGACATTAAACTTGGGCCAAAAGACAGAAGTTATGGTTAATTGGCTCTTCAGAGTCTATTAATTTTTATCTGAAAACCTACCATTTGATCAGAGGCTAGGTGGTTTTTTAAAAATTAATAACGAGAAAATCTCCACATTCTAAATAACAAATGTGATCACTAGGATTTTCCTTGTTTTTAAAGCATACTGCTGCTAAATCTAGGTACCTTAAATTGTCATTCTTCTTTTTTTTAAACAAAAAATATGTTGTAGCTCACAAATGTAATTTAAAAAAGGAACTCTCTACATGTCTACCTCAGATATAACCTCTTGTGTGAGTATAAGATTGCAGATTTATATGCCCTATACATTGCATCTATTGTGTTACTTGGTCTTCATTCAAAACTCTCTATATCGTTTATCATGCCTGCTTGATATATGTGCACACATGTACACATATGTACTTAGAAATATGAATAGGGGTTGTGTTTGTTAGATTCCCTACAGACTGGGTGAAAAAATAATAAAAGAGCACAAAAAGGCTGGAAGTATGTTTATAGTAGCATTTGCAGTTGTAGCAATAGAGCATTTTCACATCTTGATTTTGCAAACTATTTTGGCCATATGAGAATATTTTGTGATGATGCCCCCGTCTGCTGTTGGAGATCAATTGTATTTTTTTCTTTTAGTAAGTCAGCGTAACACTTTACTGTGAACAAAGCACACTGCTTTCTATTACTGCATGCATTTATGCAAGCTCAGTTTCACATGTTATATCACCAAAGATTAAAGCACTAAGGCGCATAAGGACAATTCTATTGTATCTATGCAACTCTATTTTATATATTTCATATGTGTGAGAGTTCAGCCCTGGAAGAAGAAATACAACTAAAGCTTTATATCAGCATGTTTAGCATGGGGTAGAGATTACCAAGAAGCAGCATGCTATCCATTTTCAAATATTTGAAGGACTGTCATAAAGATGACAGAGCAAATTTGTTTCAGTTGCTCCAGTTACAGCTTACACCAACAAGCTCAAAATAGAAGAAAGGCGATTTTAAGACAACATTAAGAAATTTCTAAAAATTGTTCATCAACAGAATAAATAAAAGGCTATGGATTCTAACTTATCTGAAATTATCCGAAATTTCCATTAAAGATGCTGCAGTAATAAGAGATTTTCTGCATTAGCAATGGTACTGACTAGATGATGAGGTTATTATTATTTTGAACTGGTAGATATATTTTTGGAACTTTAAGAACATGCTAGGAGTCCTCCCATAAGGACTCTCATAACTGTCACTGAGAACTTATTAGGAGTCCTCTTTTAAGAAGAGATTAGACAACCAATCTCTGAAATAGTATAGGATTTCCTGCTTGAGCAGGGGGCTGGACTAGAAGACCACCAAGGTCCCTTCCAACTCTGTTATTTTATTTTTATTTTATTTTATTTTAATTTATAAAATTAAAAAATGAAATAAATTGTTATTCTCTTATTCGTAAAATGGCTGCAGTGATCAGCCTGACTATTCACACAAAACCTCATTGTAAAAAAGATGAATGGATGAAATTATCTCCAATATAGTCTCTAGTGTTCTAATATGCTTCTACTATCTCTTCTTATTTTGTCTCTTTCTTTTCTTTTACTGGACAAAGAGACACCTTTACAAAGAAAGTACAGAACTATAGTTCTTAGTATGTTTATTTTGTCATAACAACTGGTAGATGGATAACAGATATCCAGAAACATTTAAACATTAAGCTTGAAGCTTTGTAGTATGCTACTTCCTATTTTTTTTAAAAAAGAAATGATTAGGTTAAAAATATAAAACAATATCAGGAAGTGTAGAACCTGCTAAATGCCAAAAAGGCAATTATAGGAACCAATTTGGAACCCAGGAATTAAGCTTGTATTTGAAATCACATTGCTGTGATTGTATATTTTTTTTCAGTCTCCAGTGTCAAAGTGCATGCTTTTCCCACCTAGTTTATATAAGCAATTTTAATTGTGGCTGAAAGTTGATGACAATTGTTAAAAGAACAAGGCTTCTAAGAGGGGTCCGCTGCCAATGTATAATTTGATTTATAAATAAATATTTAATAAAGACAGATTTCAGATTCAAATCCAGATTTGTGTTTGCTGTTTTGCAACATTGTGGGAAGTATCTCAACCCCTCATTCATGTGTGCTGAATGTTGAGTTTTTCAAAAAAAAAAAGTAAATGAAAATGTATAGCTATAATTCTTACTTTCCAAATAATGTTTATAATTTTATGGGTATAAAACCTATATTGGTATATGCTCTAGGGCTGGTTGGAAATCCAAACAAGTAAATAAAATTATATAAGCCCTTCTCTGTAAGAGCTACTTTGCAAAGTATGTGACCTGGAATTGGTGGACCTGCAGGGGTGGGTTTCTACCAGTTTGTCCCGATTCAGGCGAAACGGTAGCGGTGGTGGCAGGAAGCTCTGCCCACCTGCCCAGATGTCATCAAAAATGCTCTGCACATGCGCAGAAGTGCTGCATGCTAACAAGTGAATGTGCGCACCCGCACACTACCGATAGCAAACCGGTAGCGCCAGGATTTGAATCCCATCTCTGGTGGACCTGTCCTTAGTCCCCTTGTCATGGTCGGATCACAGTCTGGTGCCAACGAGTTTCTCAAGAGCTGTACCCCCTGCAGGGAGGAAGGACCTATTAGATTGGTCTGCCCCCGTCAACCAGTGGACCCGGATCGGTTCCAAAAGGAGCTGGGGGTTATAACAGCAGATCTACTGTGCAGTCCAGCCAAGTTCTTAGTCAATGTTTGGAATAGGAAGATAACTCAGGCTCTGCATAAGATTGCACCCATGCAACCTCTCCTCACCATAGACCTCTCTGTGCTGAGGAATTTGCTGGAAGACAAAATTGCTCAACTTCATTCCCAGTTAGATGCCGGCATGGTTGCTGGTCTGGTGGAAGCCCCTGAGGCAGGTTCTTGCCCTGTTATTTGGGAACAGTTTGACCCTGTTGCTTCTGAGGAAGTGGATAGGATCCTAGGGAGTATGCATGCAACCACCTGTGTTTCAGACCCATGTCCCTCCTGGCTTGTGAAAGCTTCCCAGGAGGTGACCGGGGGGGGGGCGGACTCTGGTGGTGATTAATGCTTCCCTACAGGAGGCTGTAGCACTTTAAGGAGGCTGTGGTCCACCCTCTTCTTAAGAAACCATCACTGGATTCCACCCAGTTGGATAATTTCCAACCTGTCTCCAATCTTTTCTTTTTGGGGAAGGTTGTTGAGAAGGTGGTTACACAGCAGGTTCAGAGGTTTCTGGATGGAATGGATTATCTCGACCCCTACCAGTCAGGATTCAGGCCTGGATTTGGAACAGAAATTGCATTGGTCACACTTTTGGATTATCTCTGGTGGGAGTGGGGTGGGGGTAGTGCATCCATCCTTGCTCTACTTGACCTCTCTTGACCTTTAGATACCATTGACCATGATAGTCTCCTGGAGCGGCTTCGGGGGATGGGATGGGAGGCCTTGTGCTATCCTGGTTCAGTTCCTTACTCTGTGGTCACTCTCAGACAGTGTTGATAGGATGGGAGAGATCCAGCCCTTGCCCACTGCTTTGTGGGGTTCTGCAGGGCTTGGTACTCTCTCCGCTCCTGTTCAACATTTATATGAAGCCACTGGGTGAGATCATCCATCACCATGGACTGGGGTATCACCAATATGCTGATGATATTCAGCTGTATGTCTTGGCCCATGATGAGTTAAGTGATGCTATGTCCTCCGTCTCACAGTGCCTGGAAGCTGTTAGGGGCTGGATGGGGAGGAATGGGTTGAAACTAAACCCTGGCAAGATCGAGTGGCTCTGAGTTTGGGGTTCATTGGCTCAAGGAGAATTGCCATTTTTGGTTTTGGATGGGGTAGCATTAGTGCATAATCTGGGGGTTTGCCTGGGCTCACAACTCCTGCTCAAAGAGCAGGTGACGGTTGTGGCCAGGAGGGCCTTTACACAATTGCAGGTTGTGAGCAAGTTACGTCCTTTCCTGGACAAAAAAATCCCTACTTACAGTCACTCATGCCCTAGTCACTTCCTGTCTTGACTATTGCAACACACTCTACATGAGACTGCCATTTAAGGGCATCTGGAAACTCCAGTTACTGCAAAATGCAGTGGCCTACATGGTTTGTGCAGACCCTGGTGTGCACATGTATCACCTCTCCTGTGGGAGCTGCATTGGCTGCCGATTTGCTTCCAGGTGCAATTCAAGGTGCCAGTTGTCACCTTTAAAGCCCTTCATGGCTTGGGACCAGGTTATCTGAGGGACTGTCTCTTGCCGTAATATCTACCTGACCCATCAGAGCGGGGAGGCAGAGAATGTTGCGGGTCTCATCCCTGAGGGAGATACACCTGGTGGGATCCAGAAGAAGGGCCTTCTCCATGGTGGCTCCTTCCCTCTGGAACATCATTCCCCCAGAGATTAGAACGTCCCCCACTCTAATACTCTTCCGGAAGGCACTGAAGACCTGGTTCTACCAGCAGGCCTGGCGAACCCAGAGCAGGATGGAACCCATTAAATGGCTCGTGTGATCTGCTGTCGCTGGGGTGGCAGGTGATTTTATTATATTATATTATACTATATTAATTTATTTGATTCTTTTTATTAGTTTTATTGTTTTAAATGTGGTTTTATATTCTGTAAGCCACCTTGAGTTGCCATGGGCAAATAGATGACAATATAAATTCAATCAATCAATATAATGGGATTAGTAGCAATACAATACCAAGTTTCTTTTCCGGCCATAGCTTTTGCTGAAAGTCCAAGACTAAAAAGCCAGCACGTTGGTACCCCATATGTTAATCCCTTCAGAGTGTGTCAGAATTGGTTTAAATGCCTGCTACTGTGAAAACAATAAAACAGCTGTTTACTTTCCTACTGCTTGCTTCTATAGCTCTTCCCTCAATAAATGTTCTGTTTTCTTAAGAACAAAACAAAGTGCCTATCCTATGATGTTAGAAAAGAAGTACTATACTGCCTATCTTGAGCCAAGAAGACAAATCCCATTTTTATATTATTTTTTTACATGGATGACATTAAGTTGTTTGCTAAGTGTCAACATTGACTTGCTGGTCCACTTGACATGGATCTACAGTGAAGACACTGGAATGTCATTTGGACTGGAGAAGTGTGGCCAGATGGTACTTAAGAGAGGGAAGGTAGTTAAGACTGATGGGCTGGAACTACCAGCAGTACTGTTACCAATTCCCAAAATCTGTATACCAACCAGAAAGACGGCAGGTAGAGTCTGGGGAGTGTAAAAGCCCCCGTCCTGGACAAAACCCAGAACATCCAGGAATACATAAGTAAAATGAGCTGTTGAGGCAGCAGACCTAGGAGGAAGATGAAGCAGAGGAAGTGCCTTGGTAGGAAAAAGACCCTGTATACCAGGAGCCCCCAACCCTGGACTTCAGCCTGCTACCTGGCCACTGCCCATTGGGAACCAGGCTGCATAAGCAGTGGACGAGTGCACAAAGCTTCATTTGCTCATTCACAGGATTAGGTTGAGCACACAAATTCATCCCCTCCCCTGCCCCTGCGCATACCACCACTGGTCTATGCAGCCAAAAAGATTGGGGACTGCTGCTGTGTGGGATGTTCTATTGATAGCAAGTTAAGATGGCAGACTAGGAAATTCTATGAGCAACTAGAAAGGGCTTGAGTAAGACAGCAGTGAGGCGCTGATCATTGCAGCATAAGAACAGGCGTTAAGGACTAGATTCACCAGAAGCAAGGGTCTGCCACACTAGACAGGATCCAAGGTGCAAACTATGCAGAGAGGCCTGAGAGGGAGTCTAACACACAATAGCAGGGTGTAAGATTCAGGCAGGAATAACATACACTGAACAGCCAAGTAGCTGGCAATGTGTACAGGAACATCTACACACTGTATGAACTAGATTCTCCCAAGTCCAGATGGGAGATTCCATAGAAGGTTGTGGAGAATAAGAACATCCTGTAGAACTTCCAGATCCATACAGACAGGCAAGTACTGGATATCACTATCCAGTAGTGGTATAGACAATAGACAGTGGGAATGATAGATATAATGGTGCCAGATAACAGCAACATCAGGAAGAAAAACTATGAAAAGCTGGAGAATACCGGGGTTGAAGGAGGAACTAGAGAGGATGTGGAAAATAAAATTCAAAGTAGTCCCAGTGGAAGTAGGAGCACTGTGACTTTAGGCTGCGACTCTCAAACTGGGAGAATGGCTCCCACAGATCCCAGGAATAATATTAGCTCTCTATCCAGAAGTGAACAGTGCTAGTAACAGCTAAGATACTGCTCAGAACCCTCAAATTCCCAGGCGTCTGGTAGGGAACCCAAGTTTGATGAAGACATATACCACCCACTCACATAGGGGTGAGAAGGGATATATAGAGATATAATCAGTGCCATGCTAACTCTCTCTCTATTTTTTACATCAATGGATTTGCACAGATTCAATGCAATTAAGAATGTCTTCACTCTTTCATTCCATGAAAGGCTTCCTTTAAACCATACACAAGAGTCTCAGGAACAATCTAAAAGCTTCCTTTGAGATCCAACAGGGACCATAAAACTGCTCTGAATGGACCAAAATAAGTTCTACCTCCCTGTGGAGAGGTGGTGTGGTGGAGGCAGCAGCTGTGAAGACCTCCAAACAATCTAATAGTAGTCTGACTATGGCAAGGGATTGTTAACATGTCCCTCTGCTCCCATCCAGATCATATTGCTACTGCTCTGAACCAAAAAAGAATAACTAGAGTGTGATCTCTGCTCTTTGTCAGGCTCTAAGGACTAGGATCAGGCCCATGATTGATGCTTCATTAGCTGCTGATGAGTCACCTACAATGAAAGCAGGGTGAAATCTCCTAGCTAGCATTATAAGTCTGGGAAACCCCATTGTCAACCATTGACAATTATGCAGCTGAGTGGGGGAAGCTCCTATTGATCATAAAGACAATACTAATAACAGCCCTGGATCCCACCTTCACCAGTAGGGTCTCCATCCAGGTAACTAGAAAGTTGTGCCTCTGAAAGCCACAAGAGTCTCCCAAATGGCTATACCCAATCCATAGTCTCTACTGGGTTGGGGCTCCTGCATACATTTCTGACAGCAACTCTCTATCCTGTTCTCAATTACCACATGATGAAAACATGTATATTTACCCAAGTATATCTTTTACATCAGTTTTACCTCATTTAAATCTAGGTTTTGTAATACATTAGTTTTCCTAGTATTTTTAATATAGCTTTATATTTATATTATATGCTTTCATTATTTTCACTATTATCCAGCTTAGGAACCCTTAGGAGGAGAATAAGTAACAAGCAACATGATAAACGTTTTTAACATTATTTTGTAGCATTTCCTTCCCCCACTTTTTAAATCACAATGGTTATCAATGCTGAGATTGTCAGGCTATTTTAATGTTGTGGCATACATTTGTATTTTTCTTTAGTTGGTTATTCTAGTAAAAAAACAACAGAATGGAGTAAAAATGGTCCAAACAATGAAGCAAATTCATTGTGCTGATCTCTCTATTAATAACACCATCATTAGGTATAATTTGCCATGCACCCAGGATAAAAAGATGTTTTAATGCATAGATTTCTATGAGCATTCATATTTATTTGTTTATGCAATACTTAAATAACTATTTTGAACAAAAAATTACTTTCTCTTCTGAGAATGTTCAACCCTAATGTACAAGTAAGCTGTCCTCACTTCTTTCCTCCTTTTTCCTCTGGGTTTAAGTAGGACTGGATGCCTTTTGGACAAAGCCACATAACATTTAAATTCCAACAATGAAATAACCATTAGCTTATAAACTTGAATAAATATTAAAAGGTATCAATTATATCTTGGTGGGGAGACTTTGAATCCTCATACGTTTGATACATAATTCTCAATTATTATGAAAAAAAGGGAGGGGGGGAGTGAAGAGAAGGAGGAAGCCTCAGCCACACAAAAGGAAGAACTGCTTAATTTCTTTTGATAGAAAATCTGTTCACTGGTATAAAATCTCCCCTCCTTCAGTGGAAGAGATTTATATTCAGGTCTCAGATACAATCTGTTGTGAATGGAAGAATCTTGGCACATGGAATAGCCTTCTTTTGTGTATGCAGAGCCCAGCAATCTTCTTCAGCTAAAGCCATGGAAAGAAATGTTAATAACAGATGTGAAAAAAACACTGATCTGTATAAGCAATTGTCTAGATATGCTGAAGCCTGGGAGACCGTCAATTTCATTCAGAAAACAGTTTGTCCTTCTAAGATAATAGAGAAGTGACCCCACATGGAATTTTAAAGTTCTAGTCTAGATGTTTCTATATTTTGAATGCTTTAAAGATGAACCAAAATAGTTTCTGACAGTTCTTTTCCCCATTATCTCTAAGGGGCATAAGAAACACATGATTTGCATGCAGAAAAAGCTAACTTTGCTATTATTTCCATTTAAGACAGGTGGAGAACTGGCAGCCCTTGGGCTACATGTAATTTTGTACTCATTTGTTGTTCCCAGATCACCCAGGTTTACATAATTGAATTTTATGGCAAAAGCAATGATTTATAACCTTTTCCTTCTTTGGGAGTAAGTCTGTGTGCCTGATACATAAAAATGCAAAAACACTGTAGGTCCACCAAGCTTCTGCAAGGTTTAGTCACAAACATATTTTATGTTAACTGCTGCAGCTGTAAAAAGGAAAAGATAGGCTGAATCTTTGCAAAGGTCACTACCATATCAGAGTTGCTTCACCAGGCCCCATCCTCCCAAAAGATAAGGTTCTAAAAGAGAATTATCCTATTACCTGGATAGTTACTGCTAAGGTAGCCAGATTCCTTTACAACTGGTACTCTACAACTGTATCATCTAGCTAGGACAGCAAGAGGGATGATGCAAATTACTGTCCCAACAAACCTGGATTGTTCTGCAAGAGGTCAAATTGAAGAAGATTGCAGAAAACCATACTGGGTTAGATTGGCAGATGCATGTGAAATCCCAATTTTAGAAAGTCCTCATTCTCAGTAGGTGAGAATAGAATTGCAGACTTCATTTTTGTAGTAGGTAGTTAACTAGGTTTTTTTAGTATGTTCAGCAAACAGAACCTTGATAGCTTTGTGGACCTTATTATTTTGCTTAGTGGACACTGAACATGCATAATAGTAGCTGGCAAGAAATCTTACTATGGAAATAAGCAGACATGGCTGGAATTGGCCAGACACAAAAGAATGCAGGATCTGTCGCTTTTTAAGGTTGTGTAGGAAAGGCAATGTCAGCACCTGGGTGGTTCTTACCTTTATATAGTATGCCGTTCCTAATAAAGCCATCTTCTCTTTTACACAGCTATTAGCAAATGTGTGAGATCTACCTCCGTTTTCCTACCCAGTAAGAAATATTCCCCAGGCATGGGTTGCTGGTACGGTATATACTGGATGTATTCACTAACTTGCCTGAGACTACTAGTCAAACTCATCTCAAGATACTTCGTTGCTTCAGGCAAAGGTGATTTCCCTCCCCCTTTTCTCCCTTCCCCCTCCCCCCCTCTGCCTTAGCCAGGCTACTCATTCAACCAGACTGGCAGATGAATCTCATTGCAGAAGGAAGGATGGGAAAATAGCATCTTCTACTACTACACTAAGGTAACAGGCCAAAGCTTCGAGGCCCAGAGAAAGCTGCACAGGAGACTCCTTTTTATAAAATTTTCTTCCGTTCCGACCCAGATTTGTTCCTACAGACCTTCTAGAGATTGAGCATTTGCATTTGGTAAGTTCTCGCAGAAAAGGCTTTGTTGTCTAGGCGAATGAAAGCAACTCATAGGACGCAGCCTTTCTTTTCCCTTCTCCCCCCCCACTCGGCCAAGCCAGGTCTCTTTAAAATCTGGTACACAAATCGCCATCCAAACCCCGCCCACCT
>JANHZT010003964.1:393846-405502 GCA_032468215.1 Stegonotus admiraltiensis
TTTGTGTTTGTCTTCATCCCCTTGTTGGGGGACAGAAATATCTTTGTGTTTGTCTTCATCCCCTTGTTGGGGGACAGAAATACCTTCTTTGTGTTTGTCTTCATCCCCTTGTTGGGGGACAGAAATACCTTTGTGTTTGTCTTCATCCCCTTGTTGGGGGACAGTTGTCTTCATTCCCCTTGGTGGGGGAAATACCTTCATTCCCCTTGGTGGGGGAACAATCTCATGAGCAGCCCACTCTGTGCGGGGTGACAATAACTCCGCATGGTATAGTGAAGGAAAAAAAAGTCCCAATACGTCATGTGATGCCGTCATGATGACGTAAGTTTGACACCCCTATTTTAGAGTGCCATCTGTGTATGCGGTTGTAGAGTTCAATGAGGTTTACTTCCAGATAAATACCTTGTACTCTCGGGGTCAATTGTGAACATGTTCTAGATCAGGGGAGTCAAACTCGTGGCCCGCAGACCAGTTGCATCATACAGTGGCCATGCCCACTCCGATTTTAACAAAGGGGAAAAAAGTTGGGATACGTCACGTGACAAAAACGTGACACCGCAAATTTAACACTCCTGTTCTAGCTGTAACTAGAATATCTCTTTGCTAATAGGCCTATTTACTGCAATCATTAAACATATTTGTCAGCATTGTATTCTTTATATTTCTTCTTGCAATACATTTCTACAATCTGAACTGTCACAATCAACTCATGAATAAGAACTTAAGAACTGTCAATTCCAAATCACCAGACAACAAAGGAACACGAAAAAGATGAAAACAAACAACACACAGTCCTATATAGAGCAGCACAAACCTACCCAGTTTGGTAAGCATCTTTCAATCATCAGCAATACCTGCACTTTTGTTTGTTTAATTGAAGTTAGATTCTGTCATTATCAGCTCCATCTTGTGTCATTCACTTCCTTCAAATGAATTTGTCTTAAGTGTAAATGATATTCTGCTTCTTGTGGGAAAATTGCATAGCAACCAAAGTGGGGGAGGGGGTCAGGGAGAGAGAGAAAAAACACAAGCCCATAGTTTGGAAATCAGTATCTGTGCTGTCAGGATTCAATTCAATCATCCCAACTTTCATATCTTCACAGTTTCTCTGACTGAGCTAGGACAGTAACAAAAGACCAAATCTTAAAGGACTTGCAATGACAGCTGCTTGGAAAAGCTTCTCATGAAATGTTGATGAAATATAAGAAATTTTTAATAGAAGCAGATGTCTTTTTTTTCAAATAAATTATATTCAGACTTTAACCATATCATTTTACAATAGTGCCAAGAGTATCAAAATTTGGAAATATTAAAAAAAAAACACTCCAGGATTCTCTGAATTCATTACCCTGAGCCTGCAAGCAAATTTGAAACATTTGGTGAGGTGGAGAATGATAGTTCAGGAATAAGATAGATTGGGGTTTGAACAGGGACAAGAGCCCAGGTTTGAGATGCTTGTCTTAGTTCACAAAAAAGAACAAAACAAGCCATTATTGGCATAAAATTTACACATACTGTAACAATGTATATGCATATATATTAGAAATAATGAACTATCATTATAAATAGAAATATAATGTGCTTCTCTACAGTAAGCAACGCTTGATACTAGAATAATATATGTGTTTTTTCAGTGTACTGTTTAAGTGTTACAAACTGACATGACACCTCAAAGCTTCTACTGTTCACCTTCCTTTGGGCTCTTAAACTGAATTTCAAGTGAACATTCAAACAGAGAAAGTTTTAAGGTAAGGGCTGTCTCCTGAAAGCTCTTTGGACAATTTGTATATAAAAGAGGATATGTATCTTGCTTAGTTTCTGCTTGGGCCTAAGTCTGCTTCCATTGCAATCAGACCTATTACTCAATAAATATTTTCTGTTCTTTGTAATAAATTTTAGAAAATTGTATATGGGAAGCTAGCCCTTCTCAAAACTAAGAAGTAACTCATTTACAGCTACTGAGGAAGAGGAATTAAAATCAAGATAATGGCATGAGGTAAAGTCAGTTCCTGATTCTTATTATTGTTTTTAATTTAATATCTTGTAAGGCCTCTCTGATTATCAGAGATGAATGATGACCTTAATATTTTTAAGATGATTTTTTAAAAAAATCTTGGATCAAGAAGCAACATTTACATATAAAGGGTTGGCAATGGGATAACCTCCAAATGTTTAGAAAAAAATCTATTATCCCTTGCCAGCATGTCTAAAAGTCAGGGTTATGAGAGTTATTTATTTATTTGTGTTATTTGCCATTGCTTAATTCCCAGAAATTCTGGGTGGTTCACAAATAAAAACACAGAGTATAATAGAACAATACATGATAAAAATAAGGTGCAGAAGATGGCAAAACAGGGGCAATAGTAAAAAATGATCCTATGCTATCTAGAAAAGGGCTTTTAATCACCTTTGCCAAAGGCTTAGATGAATAACCAGGTCTTCAAATCCCGTAGACAGAGGCCATTGATATATTTGGGACAACTTCCTTCCAGAGGGCAGATGTAGCAGCAGAGAAGGCATGTTTCTGGTGTTTGATAGATAACTTTTAGTCTAAAATATTTAGAGATTATATAACTTATCCTGCTATGAATATTTTCTCTCTGGCTATTAAATGTGTAATCCAGTCAATGAAATTAGGAATTTGGGCTCAAACATAAAATCTTTTAAATTCTTCAAAAAATCTTTGTTCCAAGTTTTTATCTCATTTGAAACTCAAAGAATGATTTTCTTATAAATATTTTCTGTGTACTGGTTTTTCAGATTTTATCCTACCTGAGGTATGATATTTGCTATTCTAATTTAAACATCATAGTAATATGTGAATGGCAATTTAATAAACATGGAAGTGTGACTTTATATTCATATGACCGAAATAGAATATATACATATTCAGCTGCTCACCTGTCACATTTCCTGGCCAGGGGAAGTATTAATTACTTCTTAGTAACATATCCAATAAATAATTACATGTTTACCTATTATCTATAATATTTATAAATTTGAGAGTGGAAAATGCATACATAACTGGTCATGAATGAGTGAAGAAAGGAAGTTTAATAGAATTGCCTTGCTCTGTACTTCAACCAATGATTCAGTTTGTTTAAAAAATGTTAATAATGCTAATATCCCAGAAGTCCACCATCCACTCCATTCATTCTGAAACAAGTCTCAGCTCGACTAGGATAATGTGATGTGACACCATGTATATTAAAGATAATCACATATTCCACAGATTTTCTTTGATTCACAACCAGTATAAGTCTCTTCCTTTCATAGGCTAATAATCCTCTAAAGTATAGGGAAGATCTTTTGTCTTTGTTCCAGAACATAAAGGACTATTTTCAAATTCCCTGTCCAATCTCCTTTACTGTAATGATTGAATATTTCTCAGCAGAGTTAAAGTAAATATTTCTCTTTCCATAAGTGGCAGATATAAAAACTCCAAATTGGTCATACAAAATATAAGAGACTGAAAAGAAGTCAAGGATGACTTGCTATGATTGTCAGTTGCATTATGATTGTGTATACAGGACAATAAATGGTTATGATGGACAAAGAACATTATTAAAAATTAATGCTATTTTTCATATTCAAAATAATATTTTGTACTTATAATAATGTATGAAATGCTTTTATATAAAACCCTTCTTTGATTTACTATACTGATAGATACTGCTGCTTATTTTAAGCAGTAAATTTTACTATAATTTGCATGATAAATTTGCCTTTATTTTTCTTATATTTTCATGGCTAATTTTGATCATGATTTGATACACCATACACACATGCACACACAATATATATACACTTTATCTCTCTATATATAGTATACACACATATGCATATATACATGCCCTCTCTCTCCCTCTCTCTCTCTCTCTCTCTGGAAAATCCTACCAATGGTTGGAAAGAGCTGGAGTAAAAGCACTGAGGCACTAATCATAATAGCCCAAGAAGATGAACTAAGCACCAAATCCATCGAAGAAAAGGTCTATCACACAAAACAGGATCCAAGGTACTGACTGTGCAAAGAACCTTCATAGACAGTTCACGTGGTGGCAGGGAATCAGATACAGGCAAGAACAGTATATACTGAACATCACTGTGTACAGCACACTTGGGACCTGGGAGATTCTGCAGAAGGTTATGGAGAGTAAGAGAGGACTACAATCCTGTGGGACTTCTAGATACAGATGGATAGACAGTACTAGCCAGTCAGCCAGACATTGTGATATTGGACAAGGATCAGAAAACAACAGTAGTGATAGAAGTAGTGGTTCCAAGTGACAGCAACATCAGGAAGAAGTACGAGAAGCTGGAGAAGTACAAGGACCTGAAGGGGGAACTAGAGACAGTGTGAAAGTAAAGGCAAAAATGGTCTCAGTGGTGTTGGAATACTTGGGTTTGTGGATCCTAAGCTGGGAGAGTGACTCCAAAAGATCCCAGAGCTCTGGGTCCAGATGAATGCAGTGATAGGAACAGCTAAGATACTGCACAGAACCCTCAAACCTTCAGGCCTCTGGTAGAGGACTCATGATTGAGGAAGATAGATACCACCAAGAACAGAACTTTTTAAAAAATCCATGTCCTAATTCCCCTTCCTCAAGTCCTTTACACACTTTACCTTAAATGCATTTATTTGCAGTAAATAAATCAAATTCATCTCAATTGAGATGACTTTTTCTAATGTGTTCAGTTGTGTTTAAATCCTTTTAAAATGACAAGTCAGGGATCCTAGGACCCAAACAATGATTGTTTTTCACTTTTAAGATCCAAGAAAGTGTTTGAACCTCCAAAATGCAAATCTGCTCTTGGAAATACCCTATGAATTGTTATTGCTGCCCTTCAAGAGGAAATTTCCTACCCCCAGCTGTGGATGTGGGGATATGGCAACCTGAATTTATTTTTCTACCTCTTGCAAGCAACAGGAAAGATTTTTTAATTTAAATGTTCAAAAGGGGAAGGAAGAACCCAAGGGAACAAGAAAGTAAGCTTGTAAAGTAAGAAGTTTAATTTATTTAATTTATTAAACTGCTTGGCCTTTCGTTTTTCCTTTTCATTTCCTGGGGGAGAAAAGTTTAATGATAAAAGGATATTTCATATACCCCCCTACTGAGAGGGGGATGTCCATCTTGGGATATCTATAACTCTTGATGTTCCAATAAGGGAGCAGGAGAGACAAAAGACAATGCTAAGTGAGTATGTATTGCAGCAATTAAATTAAATTAAATAAAACAAAAAATAATTAAAAAAAGAAAGTACTTTCACAGAAGAGTTCACTTGTGGAAAAATTAGAGGACAAATTTCTATACAATAAATCTAAGTGCACTTACAATTGTAATTTGTTAATTGTTGTATAACTCTGCTTTCATAAGAACTTCCATAGGAACTTTTTATAAAGGCACTTATTATAGGCAATGTTTTCTGTGTTTGTGTGGCTAGGACTAGGATAGGAAGGGTAAGATGAGATTTAATTAGTTTAATTAAATTAATTAATTAATTAAAATGAGATTTGTGGATGACTGCTTTCATATTTGTCCCACTTACAATACTAAAAATCTGCCAGAATTGTTGATCCAAAAACAAACAGAGGCTTTGATTTGAAAACACCAACTCTAGATAGAAATGTTGTAGCAAATAAAGTACATTCTTAATGAAGTTCAGACACCAAAAGTTAAGAACAATATATATACATTTATCTGATCGTTTGTCAGTGTCCCAAAAGTTTGTTCCCTCAATCTGTTTCTCATTCTTAAATTGTTTCAGAATTTATTTAAGATATATTTAGATGGTCTTATGATCTTTATGGGTTGTTGTGACATACAGAGCTTTTGTATGCTAAAATTATTGTATCTCTTTTTTTTTTTGCCCATTTACACTTTCTTTTAGCACTCTGTACTTCTCTTACTCTCTGATCTCAAAAGAAGCTTCCAGATATTTTTCAAGGGCAATCCCATGTAGAACACATTACAGTAGTCTAACTGGGAGGAGACTAGGGCATGAGTGACTGTGAATAAAGCTCCTCAAATTAGGAAAAGACTGATGCACAGTTGAGCAAAGACCCTCCTAGCTTCCAGGAGCAAGAGTTGCAAGTCTAGTTGCAAGAGAACCTCCAGAATATACTACTTATTTGGCTAACAATAACAATAATGGAACAATAGATCTAAAAATCTAAAAGCTTTATCTCTCTTTTCCAGCAAAATAGTGAATCAACAAGATAGGATTTACTGCACTGGAGGTCATCAAATAGAAATACAAACTATTTAAAATTTCCCATTACCAATTGTCAGTCACCACTTAATAATACAAAATCCCTCTAGATGAACTATTGGTTACCTTCTTATCAGTCTATTCACAGTGCAACAGTCAGCTGTTACAAATATTCTTCTCACCATGTGTTTGAGTTTGTATATTAATATTAATTTTTATTACAAAAAGAATACCATTTAGCTGCGTTATCATTTACCTAAATTTACCATATTCTGTTTTTTTACTCTGCAATACAAGAGACCAAAAGCACAATAGGTGTTAATGCAATACAGCTGAAGGCTCACAGATAAAATGCTAGGTTATATATCAGTGTATTAATAGCAAATATAGGTTTTTTTAAAAAAAAACTTCATGATATATTTGTATTACAAGATGCACATCTTAATTTGGCAACACATTATTTTAACACTGAGTTACAGCCACATTGAGTTATCCTGCACAAGTGCTTTAACAAGATTTTAATATAGTACACACTTCAAATACAAAATGGTGAGAAGATGGTAACCAGGATTATTTCCTTTATTAGAGATGTCATTATTTTTATGGATGTTCCATAAATGAAGGAACCATATTACATTAATTCATTTGCAGGTTATATAATGTATTTAACCACATTGCTGTGTAGAAGGAAATCAACTCCTTGATGACTATATTAGAGCCAATGGAGTTCTTCTAATAGTGGGAGGGGAAGGTGCCTTCTGCAGCCACTGGCACACCTTTGAGCTCCAGAACAGCTTTTAAGGGCAAGCATGAAGTTACTGGAGTAGGGAGCATTGCTTCCCCCCGCCCCTCCAGTTTATACTCATAAGAGATAGGGCCAGCAACAGGAGGCTTCTATCGGCACTTGAAGTAGACCAGGTCAGGAAATGGACACCACAACCATATACTCTGCTAAAGAGAAATTCCCTGAACATGAGTTCCAGCACAAGTCCAAAAGTTCAGAAGACAAAAGCTCTGGTCCCCAGATTGGATCTTGCAGACACCATAAGGATTATAGGAATGATAATTTTTGTATAAGACGTAACAATGAAAACTAGAAAGCCTGCCTAAGTTCTCCTCTGCCTTTTCTTATACCAAACAGATCCAAGAGGGGATTATCTTGAATTTCTTTGTCATGCCTTCTTCTTTCCAGTTGTGTTGCTTCTGCCTTAACTGGTCCTCTATACTTGCTTCTAAAGCTTGTAAGGAATTCTCCCATTATTTATATTTTAAAAGCATATCATACCCTATTTAAAAAGTTTTTTTCCCCTTAAAAGTAAAAGTTTTTATGGAAAAAAGTTTCTGAAAAATTCTGAACAGTCAACTTACAAGGGTCATTCTTTTTTGCAATTAAAAGAAAATGGGCTGGAAGCTTTTGTACATGATTGTATTTAAAACAGTCTATTCAGTGCTTGAAAAATAAATTATTACAAAATAATGAACAATCAATTTTTAGAACAATCTGATCTTGGTGTTCTTATTTAGTTCAAAAGGGCTTATTCTGAAGCAAGTAAGCAAAAATTGCATCCTACATAAATTAACGTAGGTAAAGGTAAAGGTTCCCCTTGCACATGTGTGCTAGTCGTTCCTGACTCTAGGGTGTGGTGCTCATCTCTGTTTCAAAGCCAAAGAGCCAGCACTGCCCAAAGATGTCTCCGTGGTCACGTGGCCAGCATGACTAAACACCAAAGGCACACAGAACCTTCCCACCAAAGGTGGTCCCTATTTTTCTACTTGCATTTTTTACGTGTTTTCGAACTGCTAGGTTGGCAGAAGCTGGGACAAGTAACAGGAGCTCACCCCATTACACAGCACTAGGGATTCGAACCTCTGAACTGCTGACCTTTTGATCGACAAGCTCAGAGTCTTAGCCACTGAGCCACCATGTCCACATTAAATTAAATTAACCTAACAGCAGTATTATTTCATGATTAAAAATTCCTTAAATATTTTCATCTTTTAAAAGCTGCACCTGTAGATTTTAAATCTTTATTGATATATTTACTAAATGTAGTTTTGATGTAATATTATTTCATTGTCTTTTTTAGGAGAGAAATATTCATTTAAATTTGTATTTAGTTTTTTTGACATGAAACAAACTTTCTGTTGCTTAAGCAGCATACTACTACTGTAATATACTTTGATAGTATCTTTAATTTGCAAGTTGTGAATTTACATTGCCATGGTCATACCTAGAAGAATTCAAGCATTCATTTTCCAAAACAATAAGGCAGAATAATTTGTTCTATATTTTTACTATATTGTAACCCAGACAATACAAAGGTACAGGAAGCAAGAGTGCATTTTGATAATCATTATATAACTCATAAGTTTCCATGATTAAAAGTCTGTTCCAAAGAGATACATTTGTTCAGAACTCTTGGCATACATTGGGATATTTTTTTTGTGAAGATTGGCAACGATTGAGGTGTTCGATTATCAAATTAAATAATGACACCTTCAAATTCATATAGAACAGACAGATGACCAATAGGTGTGATAAATGTGTATGCATGCTCATACATGCCATATAATTTCAAGTAATTGTATATTAATGATTCTTCAATAGTATTTGAGGATAGCACAGATAGGTCAGTCATATAAGAGATAATACGATGAATAATTGCACAGGTGGACAGATATGAACTTATTCTTCTGTACTTCTGAGTACTATACTCAGTACATAATCTGATCAAGAAAAATATATGTATGTAAGGGTTCTTTGCTCTCCCAGGATTGGACACACCACAACATAGCAAATCTATACAAAATGTTTTATTGCAACACACACCTTTTCCAACAAGAGGCTATTGCTGTGGTCAACTCCACCTTTCCATGACTTTGCAAGGTGATGTTGCCATGTAACCATGTCTTTAATACTGCAGCCTTTATACTCAGTCTGTTAATATTCTCTTCAAGCAAAAGTTTCTAAGTCTTTGAAGTAGCATACAACCTTTGCCTTTTTC
Source organism: Stegonotus admiraltiensis (assembly GCA_032468215.1). Classification (NCBI taxonomy): domain Eukaryota; kingdom Metazoa; phylum Chordata; class Lepidosauria; order Squamata; family Colubridae; genus Stegonotus; species Stegonotus admiraltiensis. Next base: position 403,062 of record JANHZT010003964.1, read on the forward strand.
CAAATGTTCGTGCATTAATTGGGATGAGTTGCTGTTTTTCTGTTGGTTATTCCTCTTCTACTTGCTACTGAACTACAGGCAAAGCAGGACTCACACCAGGATATGTTGCTCATCATAGCTTGTGGTCCTGGCAGTTGAATGAAAATCTATTTGCCTGCTTGCAATAACTGCTAGTCTCCAGACATCATCTCCTTTTCCTGATTTGTAGGTGGTTTGCCTTCATCTGTCCTACTACACGTGCCTCTTTTCCCACTCTGTCTTCACAGAGTGAAGTGGGGAGAGGCTGCCTTCGGACATCAGCAGGTCCTTGAAAACATCAGGATGTGGTCCAATTAGCCAGACAACTGGAACATTGGTTTGAATGCCTGTAAGTACAGTTCCTGAGGGAATGGGTGAAAGCCTGAGGGAAGTGAGAAGAAAACTTGTCTGCATGACTGCAGCTGCTTTTCAAACAAGCAGATAGCACCCCAACTTTACTCCTTCACAAAGTGAATAGGTCAGTTACTTCATTATTAATTTTAAAAGATTTTGTAGTTCTCATTTTTTATAAACTACATTTATACATTTTTTAATTCTCCTTCTAATCAACACATTCAACACAATTCACATCACTGGCAGAAAATCATTTGATCACTTAAGTTACAATAGCATAATAAGATAATAAGAGAGTAGCCAGATTGAAATATACAACTCCCACAACTATATTATCATATACAGTAAGCAACATTAACCTCTAAAGACTATTGAAAATAGTATGTCTTCTGATATCAATAATACTTAGGCATGGAATTTAACTATCTATAACAAGGAATTCCACATAAAATATAGAGAGAACCCTACTATGTATTGCCACAAAAGCGGGTGCAAGAAGCTCTACTCAATCAAAAACCAGGCAGATACACATAGACAAACAAGATCTTTGAAGAACTTTGGTGCCAACAGTAATAATGCTTTAAAACTAAGAATGATCAGCACCTTGAATTGCAGATAATATAGACATTCCGTACAAGTAACCTACAGCATCTTATAATCATCACCATTGTAGTGTCAAATAACACTTCAATGATGGCTAAGTAATGCTGTGAAGCTTCTGTGCCTGGAGGAAAATGGTTTGGAAAAGGTTAGCCATCACTGCTCTAGGGTGTAACATACAGGAGGAAGTTCCTTCAGATAAGCAAGAGTGAAACCATTGAGGGATTTAATTGTCAAAACAAGCACCTTGAAGTTAATGCTGAACATAAGACCAAATTATGCAGTGCTTCAAAACAGGTGTCAGTTGTTCCATGGAGGAATATCCAACAGAAGCTAAGTTGTCACATTCTGGATCTGTTGTAATTTTCAAGTTTCCCTTAAGGTCTATATGTATTGTTAGACAATAGTCTAACTGGATGGTAACCATAGCCATGGGCATTATTGGCCAGGTCAGTTTTCCCCAGGAAAGTATACTACTTTCTAGAGAAACCTTTCTCCAGGAAAGGATGCTACTTCAAGACTTCTTGAATCCTTAATTTTGTCTTTAGCCTATTAGACTTAATTTGTTTCATAATCAGACCCAGGCAGAGCCTGGCACATCTGTTGAAAATGGAAATGAGAAGTAGATGCAGCATATACCAGTTGTTGGTACTTAGCATGTAGCTGTTACTCCATTCTCCTACCTCTGATTATTGCTTTCAGTGGCTTCATTTTGATGTTAATAAGTATCTGACTGAAGGTTTTCAGGGAGCTGTAGTACTTCTTGAAGACTAGTATCTGGGACCTCTGCAAGATAGGAACAGAACTCCAACAAAACAGTGCCCAACTAGCAATGGCAATCCGTGACCATTTGTTCAAGGTACATAGAAGAAAACTAATACAATAAAATTGGGCAAGTAGACCCACAAGCCTTCTTCCTGATATTTGTACTGATGGTATTGTCAGTTTATCAGTGGATATCAGAAACTTTATCGGTGAAAAAGTTCATAAAGAACTCCCAGTTTTCTAGGAGACCAAGTTCTCAAAAGACAACTTTAAGGCCCAGGTCTCTTAGAATAGCATCCTTGGGCAATTTCCTACAGATACATAGGTTTCCCTATTACCTCAGCATTGGTTCTGCAACCAACTGTAAGCTCTATCTGGTCAGATTTAGATTTCTGGCACCAGTATTCTAGTGGTTCATGGACTCAGGAAGCACACAGAAAATCCTTCACAAGCCATTTAATCCATACCCTGAGGCAGCTGATCATGTCAATCAATTACCAAGCTTCAACTGATTTGGCATAACAACAAATCTCACTGCTAGCAAAGTCTGAAAATCTATAAGATCCAGAAGACACTGAGAGAAAAACATCCTTAGAAGAGGGATGGAATCATCTATCTCAGCACTTCAAAGCTTTAGGTTTCCATATCTAGGACATGGGTGAAATGTTTGAGATGGATGTGTGGAAGGAAGAAGGGAGGGAGGG
>JANHZT010003964.1:432973-445324 GCA_032468215.1 Stegonotus admiraltiensis
AAAACAGGACATGCAGGGCAAGGCTTCAGGAGGCCAAAAATGGCTGTATTCCGTGCATTTTACTGTTACTATCCTCCTTAGTGGGTCGTGCAAACTGCTATTCCGAACAATGCTATTTATAGGGGGTGGGGGCAGTGGTGGGTTGCCCTGGTTCTCACCAGTTCTATAGAACAGGTAGTAAAACCAGCAGGAGGCCCCTCCCACTGACCTGACATCACCAAAACGCTTCTGCGCATGTGTAGAAGAGCACGTGCATGCACGAGCGAAGTGAGCGCGCATGCGCGGCCACACTACAAACCGGTAGTAAAGGTAAGTAGAACCCACCCCTGGGTGGGGGCACCGAGGATGAATTTGTAGTGGACTGAAGGGGGCGGTGGACTGAAAAAGTTTGGGAACCACTGACTTAAACGAATGATGACTCTATAGTTGCAAAAGACCACTACTAAATATAATAGAAGATTATATTTGAGAGTGAATCTGACCTGGGATTAAATAAAAGCTAACTTTTATTTTTATTAACAAATTATACTAAGCCAAAAATATATAGTAATATCTTATCCGCACTGTGGCATTTAGTTTATGTAATATTTATTGGTGTAGTGAGTAAGGCATCAGGCTAGAAAACAGGAAACCATGAAGTTCAAGTTAAACCTTAGTGATAAAAGGCGGCTAGGTGACGTTGGGCCAGTCACTTTCTCGCAGCCCAATCCACCTCACAGGGTGGTTGTTGTGGAGAAAACAGGAGGAAGGAGCAGATGATATGCTCTAAGACAGTGTTTCTCAACTTTGGCCGCTGGACGAGCTGGCTGGGGAATTCTGGAAGTTGAAGTCCACACATCGTCCAGTGGCCAAGGTTGAGAAACACTGCTCTAAGAGTTGTTTTAAAAATAATAAAGGTGTGATATAAATGAAATAAATAAATTTCACTAATTAACTAAGACCTTTACCAAAGGGAAATTAGTATTGTAAAAAAAGAAACTACTAATAAGAGGAAACCCAGTTTAAACTATACTGTATATATATAGCATATATAACACTGTATAACGCTGACTTCAACAGAACAGTTCTGCTTTTGAACCAGCATTTTGTCATTTTCACAAAAGGCTGCGTCCCCCAAAATGTGAGCTTCAAAGAGCAAAAAACTCTGAGTAGAAGTCAGAAGAGCGGTGAAGAGAATTTCTAACAGTATTTGGAGCTAAGATGTGTTTATAGTTCCAGTTAATTACTGCAGACAAGAGAAATTGTGTTCAGGTTTTCTTAGGCGTACCTGAAGGTACATCTAGATTGTATTCTTAAACTGCTCCAGTTCTGTTCTTAGGCTGGTTTGATGAAATCAACAAAATAACATACTCTCAAACTGAGACATTGTGGTTACAAAACAGCTTGCAAGGTATTCAGGCCAGCCAGCCGGTTACCATGCCTTCCTCATGGACAATTCCCGGCTGCTGGATCCTCCTGCCTTTTCTTTGTAGGGAAGCAATTGCCAATTATTGTCTTTCCCATGGATGGATCTTATTGGACATACATACATTTGTGTGTGTGTGTGTACACATGTGTGTCCATTATAACCACTTTTAAAATAAAAATTGCTTTCTCACTCCCCTATTGGTCTATAGCTGGGGTTCCAAACCTGACAATTCCCAGAAACCCCCAGCCAACCAGGTTAAAGTTACCAAGTTTGGGTATTCCTGTTCTATAGCAGGGGTGTCAAACTCCCAGTTCGTGGGCTGGATGTGTCATGCACTGGCCACGCCCACGCCCGGTTTAGTGAAGGGGGAAAAAGTCATGATACATCACGTGTCACCATCATGACAACACAAGTTTGACACCCCTGGTCTATAGTATCTACTAGAGTACCTTTATTAGTACAGTAATGCTACCATAGCCTTCAAATATAAGGTTACTGATTAAAACCCTGCCATATTTTTAAAAAATTATACTTTTATTTCCCTGAGCTATCTACTTTTCCCTGGGTTTAAAAATGTCCTGAGATACATCATTTCATTACTTTTTTTTTTACCCACTTGTGGTAGATGATAGCTGGAGATGAAATACTTCTACCTGAAGTGACTAGAAAAGTGATGAAATGGTGCACCACAGGACTTAGGAAAATGTACACTTGGGAAACGTCATGGAGATAATCTCATTGAGATACTTTTTTATAAATTCTGTCAGATTTCAAACCAGCAATTTTCCACCTTCAAGGCAAGTGTTATAAATATTGTGCTATTGTAGCAGTTCTGATAAAGATAGCTCTAGAAGACATTAGTGGCCATGGTAACTATTGACCTGGTGATGGAGACCTGCCTGCTTCTTTAAAGTAACCAATGAACGGTTAGGCTTAACTTCTAATGAAATGAAGCACACCCGCCAAAAGGAAGCACTCAAAGGAACAGAAGGGGAACAGAGTACTTTAAAATTCCAGCAGGAAAGTTGTATTTATGATGGCAAGAGGGTGAATGCAGAATGACATTGTCCATTCTGCCTTCCAAAAATGGTTGCTGTCTAATTCTGAAAATAGAGCAACTGGCAGTGAGCATAAGCCTTGAAACTAGGTTTCTATGTGCACATAGAATAGAATATTCTATGTTTCTATAATTAAGCAATTAAATTTTAAGGTCATCAAATAGACTGCATCATCTTGGAGGCAACATCAATGTCCTTTTTTTTTTAATGCTGCATATGTGTATAGCGTGTTTAATCTCAGGCACAGATTGATAGCTCTTCATTAATAAACTCTTGGCAGTGTTACAAGAAATGCAAATACTGCATAGTCAATTTGCCATTCTATGCTGCAGAAATAGCTTGCTAGCTATTAATAGTGCAGAATCAAGGGCACTACATTTTCAGAGAAGATCAGCTGATCATAGTTTCAGGTATATTCTTAGTCTAGGCTGGCAGTGTTCCTAATCCAGTGCCACACTTTGTGCACATGTTCTGCCAATTCTATGTACGCAGCATCTTTAGACAACTAAAACTAAGAAAATATATATATTACTGAAAAAGGTTTTATAGAGCTGTTTGGAGGAAGCCAGGAACCTGTAAGTTGGACCTGTTGTTTCCATACTGAAGATAAGAAATCAAAGAGCAATCTTCTCAGGACAGAAACTGAAAAGAAATATCTAAATTTTCATAATTTTTATGATAATTGCATATGTTTCAAATACTGAAAATCTATCTGGCAAACATACCTGACATTTTTTTAAAGGTCACCTAGAGTCATTAGAGTCATAAGCCTGAGTAGGTCTGATTAAAGTAATAATGAATTTTGAAATGTAGATTTACACATCATGGTAATATTATTCCTCTGTTTAACAGGCTGCTGGTGTTTTTCAGCAGAATAATTGACTTTATTTCTAATTTTCTCACAAAGGCTGAGTCAGGGAACACTTGCTATGAGGTTGTGGGGAGAAGGGGAGCAAGATCATGATCCAGTACACTAGCCCTTCCTAGTGGTGTACTCTCCAGTGTATTGAACTGCAGTCCCCACAGAATTCTGAGTCTTGCAGCTACAACACACCCGAAGGAGAGCAGATTGAGTTATCTGCACTACAGGTAGTCCTCAACGTATGACTGCAATTGAGACCAAAATTTATTGCTTAGTGAGACATTTGTTAAGTGAGTTTTGCCCCATTTTATGAACTTTCTTGCCATGGTTGTTAAGTGAATCATTGCAATTGTTAATTTAGTAACATGGTTGTTAAGTGAGTCTGATTTACCCATTGACTTTGCTTGTCAGAAGGTCGCAAAAGGGTGATCATATGATCCCAGGACACTGCAACCACCATAAACATGAGTCAGTTGCCAAGCATCTGAATTTTAATCAGGTGACCATGGGGATGCTGCAACGGCTGTGTGAAAAATAGTCATGTCACTTTTTTCAGTGAAGTTGTAACTTTGAACAGTCACTAAATGAACTTTTATAAGTTGAGGACTACCTGTATGGTATGCTGCTGAGTAGCCTCCCTCATTTCATGTCCATAGACAACTGGATGGATTCTATGACAGTGGAACTTAAATAATCAATCCTGGATCATCAGATGACTACAAGGAGGACTTCAGACCTACACAGATGTTTTTTTCCTAATAGAAGTCCCTCTTGCCCATAGCTTCTGCAAATCTTCAATCATAAATACTGGATTGTTGTCATTTCTTTCTATGCTTTTCAGCATCTAGCATTTGAGGCAACTTCCCCAAATTGATCTATTAAGGAAAAGGCTATGTGTGCAAAGTTGGTCAAAGCCACTTGGCCATATCAAAAGTTAAGGTGATTTTTGAATGAAAGACCTCCTCTCCCATCTCCATTAGACTTAATATTGGGCCGGATGTAACTCTGATATGCTTCTGAATGCTGATGGATTACAGTGTGACATTATCATACTAAATATTGAGGTCAAGATAGGACACCCAAGTCTAGTTTTGGAAATTTTCAGCCTAGGTTATTTGACAAGTCAACCAGTACTGTTTCTATCCCAAGATCTAATGTAAGATTTAAAAAATAAGGATCTAGATGATTCAAATAATCCATAAAACCTTGAGATCCTAATATCCTCCATCCCCAAAGTTCTTGGAATATGCCCAGAATTTCTCTAAGAATAAGATAGGCATTTTTCATTCTCAAATTTAATTTAGTTGCTTATATTTGATTGGCAAGGTTCAAATGCCCAAATCTTAGGTTGAACAAATTGAAATGTATCTTTAAAAATCAGTGTTTTCTATATCTGGATCTATTTATTCAAATGCAATTTATTAATAGCTTTGTAATATCCTGGTCTTTCCAAGCTGATTAGGTTTTTCAGTATTTCAGAATAGTCTCTTAATATAGATCAGGTTGTTGCTTTCCAGAAGCTGTGATGATTTCAAGGGGCCTTTACTTAAATGCATACCTGAGGCCATCTGACTGTCTGCTTTTTAATTTATTATTTTGTGTCTTGTCATTTTTGAATTCTTATTTTTATCTAGGAGCAGATGTGGTTACCATTATTTTTGTATTAATTTCAGTGATTGGCTTCAAGCTCAACATGGATGTTTTAATTCTGGTTTATATAGCCTGTAAGTCACCGAGAGTCATTTTATTTGTGGCAGGGTAGAAGTATTATATATCATATCTAGAATAAAGTTTCAAAACACAAATTGTACTTCATTGAAATCTAAATTGCTATTTTATGGTTGAAACTATATTTCCATGTTCAAGTTTTTCTTTATAGAGGCAGACTGGAATTATATATCACTAAATGAAACAAATTGTTTCACTCTGGAAGAATCTTATTTGGCAAAATTAGATGGCCAGGGGCCAATCCAATTAGCATTTCATCCTAATACTGTGACATCTGGCTTATTTATGCAACATATGATATATTCCCCAAACCTCTACACAGCTCTCTGTTCTGGATTTTCCCAAAATATTTTTATACCAACTCTTCTTATGATCAAAGCTCCCATGCATTTTTCAATTCTATTTTCATTAAGTAATATCACCATATTTACCAGTTATCCTACTTATCTTCAAATTTTAAAAAATATCTTAAAATCTTGCTTCCCTAGATGTTAATTGATTGATTTTATCTTAGATATATGTTCAGTTGTCAGTATTTTAATACAATTCTGTCTGTGCCAAAAAGATTTGCAGCCTGAATGGGCCTTCATCTTATCCTAACTGATCTTCCAGATATTTGCAAGTAGTTTTGCTATGAAAGGTAAGTAATATACTAAGGTTTACTCTGTCCTTACATTTTGAAGTTTGTTCAGTCTTTTATTTTATGGAAGGGTTTCTATTTTTCAAGATTATATTTGTATGTGCTGAATTGTACAGTCTTTCTCCACTTAGCTTATCCATGTTATTGTATTCCAGTTTCCCTAACATTCAATCAGAATGCCAATGAACCCACTGATGAATGCTAGGCAAATACATGTAAAAGGGAGCAGGCTTTGATTGCATGGTCATGGGTATCTTCATGACTTTTCCTTTTTTGTACTTCCTCTGTGGACATCCGTGATGCATTTGTTGATTTTAAAATGCCACAAGTCTAAATTCTGCCTGTTTCGACAACAGAACTTGAGGGGTTCAAGTCCACATGGAGATACAATTAATGCTTTGATGTAATCTAAATTTAAAAATACATATTGTGTTATCCCAAAAATAAGACCCACCCTGAAAATAAGCCCTAGCCTGATTGTTTGGGGTAGGCCTAATATAAGCCCTACCCCCAAAAAAGCTTGCGGGAATGAGTGTGACCAACATGAGAGGCAGTGGGCATGGGGTTAGCCTAACCCTAACCCTAACCCTCTGGACGAAAAGTTTGGGCAGCTACCACTGGCTCCGCCCTCTCCATCCCACTGTTTGCTTGCCTGAGGCCTCAGCAGCTGGGCCAGCAGGCAGGGTGGGTGGAGGCCGGGGCACGCTGAGAGCTTGGCCTGTTGCAGCCATGGGCAAGCAGACAGTGGGACAGAGAGGGCGAGGCAAGCAGTAGCTGCGCTCCCAGTCCCATCAGCCCCTGCACTTGCAGCCTCTTGCACTTAAAAAAAAATTCCCCAAAAATAAGCCTGAGTGCTTATTTTCAAGCCCAAAAGAAAATAAGACCAGGTCTTATTTTCAGGGAAACATGGTAATTCTAGTTCTTTCACTTTGCTTTTTAAAATTAGAGTATTTCCATTTAACAGGACTAAAAAAAACATAAGCAAATAAAAACATACTAAGATCACTACTTTCACTAATAGTTATCTTTCTAGATCCAAATATAATTTATATTTATGTTATGACAGAGACACTTTAATTGCTCACACACACACTCCTATGCCCTGTTCACAAACCTGCCATGAGAGACTTGCTTGCCACCAAGGCTGTGGCATGGCAAAAAGATGAAATAGCACATCTTGGTTGCCCAGGCAACCATGTCACAAACAGCAAATTTCCCATCTCCAAATTAAAAGGTGACAGCACTGAGAACATTGCCTCTCTACAAAGCAATGGATGCCTTTTGCAAAGAAATATTTCTCTTGGATTTCTCTACTTTACAGGCAAACATTATGGCCAAGGGACATGCATCCCACTATTCAGTCAAATATTAAGGAGACATAGATTGGATAAAGAACATGTGTGTATGCCAAACATGCTCTCTTTTCATATGCTCACGTTTGAGATCATGGCAGGAAAAAGAAGGTAGAGCTACTATGTCTGAAATGAAAAAAACAAAACGAATAACTACCGTTTTAGAGACAAAGGGAGTGTTTGATTCTTTGACCTGCCATCTAGTGGTTGTCTGGATTTTTGCAGCCCACATATAGTAACCCTAATTAAAGGCCCTGCAAAAATCCAGGGCTGGCACCTATTGCTTCAGTTTATTGTATCCTTTCCTTGTTCTTTCTAGCAACACTATAATAATAGAATTCACTTTGTACTCTTGCAGCGCAACACAGAATTGCAATCTTTCCCATAATCAGGGTGTGCTAATTTCGTCAATTGTGTGTACCTCAAGTTAATCCTCCATCTGGAGCTCTTTAATATTTATTCAAATTTGGATTGGAATTGCAGCAAGGAACAAGAATTAACCCTTTCCACTCCCCTATGCCATGTATCTTATTCCATTGCCTACTCCCTACTGCTATTGATTTGGGGAAAAAAACCAATAGATTGTGGGGTTAAAATAAAACTCTCAAGTTTATTGGAATAAGCTCCAAATATTTAGTTCTGTGATGGTGAACCTATGGTGGCACGCAGCACCCTCTCTGTGGGCACATGAACCGTTTCCCCAGTTCAGCTCTGCCGCGCATGTGCATGTGCCTCCCGTTGGTCAGTTGGCCATTGGGTCTCTGCCGCGCATGCCCTGGGGGCAGGGCCCATTGGGGGTGGGGGTGCGCATGTGGGGCAGATCTTATGCTGCACTGAATTTCATGTCAATAAAGTTGTAACTGGTATTTTCCACTTAAGATAGATATGATTCTCATATATCTTTAATCCTTCAGATCTCAATCATGATACCACCACAGATTTATTTTTAAATATTTGCACTTGTTAACTTTTTTATTATTATGTTTATTTGTTTGTATCCTACTTTTTATTTATACAAATAACTCAAGGTAGCAAACTTATCCAAAACATCTACCTCCTTCTATTTTTCCCACATCAACAACTGTGAGGTGAGTTGGCCTGAGAGAAAGTGACTGGCTCAAGTCACCCAGCTGGATTTCATCTTGATTTACTGGTATATAGTATCTTTTGCCCATAACACACTCAAAATAGTTAACAATTCAAAAGAAGTGAATAATTAGAATCAAAATAAGCAAAAATTATTTTTCACTCAGTTTAAGGCCTGTCTGAAGAGGAATTAGTAGAAATTAGTTTAAAGATATAAATTTTCCAAAATACTTTAGTTCCCATTTTTAGGAAGTAAGAACTCATACACTTTAATCTGTTTTCCCAACAACATAGGTTGCTGCTTTGTGAATTATTGCAACAAAATTTCTGTGTGATGGAATAAACTTATTATTGGCTGCCTTGTAAAGATCCTTGGTATTTATAACATTGCCAAGTTTCACCTTCATCTCAGAAAATGATCTTCTATTGAGTCAGAATATTTTCTATGGAATCTTTGACTCACAGTTATCTCTCCATCGTCATGAAATAAAATCTCAAAAATTTGTTTAATGGCTATTTGTTGCCAATATGTAAGGAAGTTGTGAAATCACAAAAGGATAGGTGCAACATTTTGAGCTGAATGCCATTTTTGAGGTAGATGTCCCCTTCAGAGTAGGACAGAAACAAATTAAGGCAGGGCTGTCAAACTCGCAGCCTACGGGGTGGATGCATCACATGCTTGCTATGTCCACATCCGGTTCAGCAAAGGGGGGAAAAGTTACAATACGACACGTGACGCCATGATTTTGACACCCCTGAACTAAGAGATCCATACCCAGAACAAGAGGTTGAAGAAGCACAACAACAGTTATCTCATTTAACTCCAACAAAATTCTTCAAATCTGTCCCTTCATGAGAGAAACACAGCTATGTATACAAAGTGGACTTTACATTTTGGACATGATTCTTGCAAAAACGTTGTGACTAGATATTTATTGGGAAACTATTCCTTATAAATAAATGTCAGTCCTTCAGATCCTCTCATTCTTACCTACCATTCCCTAAATCTAATAAAAAATATAGCAGATTTGTTTTAAAAAGTATCTACTTTTCTGCAGTTTTTCAATATATCAAAAAAGCTTCAGTAAAATCCAGATTCAGTTATAGTTATTACGGAAGAATTGCTGCTTCATCTCAGAGTACCAGAGGATTTCTTCAAACCAGCAGCCCAGTGGGACCCCAGATTTAACTAAATCCAATGTATGTTCTCTGTTACTGTCTTTGCTAAATTAGGACTGCTTAATAGGAAGCTCCCATGGTATAGGAAAACAGTGTAAATATCTGTGTGTATAATCACAAAGGACAATTATAGAACCACACACATGCATGCATGCATGCTGTGTTCCACACTGGCTGCATTTTGAAAAGGAGGAGGCTTGGTATTAACATGACCCCTCGTGTTAGGATTTTCTCTAGCTCCCCAGATTTTATCATCTGCTTAGCTACAGCCCTAGTGAGTATAGGCTAATTTGTCTCAAGCATCATTGAAACAGATGCAAGCACAGTAATATGATTAAACAAGAGTTTTCTGCCAACACTTCTAAGCCAGTACAAGATCCTTAAAATGTGCTGGTGTCTTTATGGATCAGATCTCCTGAGGAACATTAGTACAAAGGTAACAGGTAAAAAAGCACAGCACCATTCTCAGCTCCCTGTTTCCCTACACTCTACATAACTCCTACTCTCACCTGAAGTATGCCTGGCTTTTGTAAAGAGCTTTTAGCCCAATACACACTGGAAACAGCATTTACTGAACAAGAGATTACACCCTGTGCATGGTTGAAGGCTTAACTTTAGGCTGCCATTTGGCCATGGAAGCACACTTTGGCAACAGTAATTGGCTCTACTCTGACAGCAGGCACCACATACAAAAATGTATGTCATACTGACCCAATGTCAACTTTCAAAAGAAAAACAGCTTTGCTGCGTGTGAGGCGGGAGGATAGCAAAATGAAGGGGATGCTTAACTCTTTCTCTACTTACCTCATTTCTACTCTACTTCACCTTTTCACTATGTTTTCAAATGAGAGCTTGGCTGTCATAAATTCTCTTTTGTCTGGAGGTTTTTTTTTTTTAACTTAAGTGCCCTTAAGAAAAAAACATGAATTTAATGTAGTTTAGTAGCCAAGGAGGTAGAAGTTAAGAGGCACTGTATAAAGACATTCACAGCAATTGCCTAATTTAGCTGTAAGTAGGGATAGCTGCCTTTATTAAACTAACATTTAAGAAGCTGAAAGCAAGGCCTCTTTTTCTTTTTTTCCTAGAACACAATTTGTAACAAAATTCTTATTTATAATAATTTTGGTCCTGTGTTGAGGCGTCTTCATTTTGCTTTTACCAGCTATGAAGTACATCAAAAGTGTTATAGTTCACTTTCTCTCCTAATCATCTTTGCAATTTTTTGGTTTAATGAATATAGTTTGGGTGTTTGTGAGCTATTAACTAGAAAAAAGAATAGCATAATTATTTGGCTGTGTCCATCCTTCCTTTAAAGCATTCACCTCGACTCATAGGAACAACACAAAAAACTTGTGTTATATTATTAGACTACTGGTCCATCTGCCAGTCTGGTTAGCAGTGATTTGCTGGCAATAATTCTTCAGGCTTCCATCCTGAAGTTTTTTCAATTCTAGTTAATAATTCCAAAGATTGAACCATGGATATTCTGCAGAGAAGACATGCTGCCACTAAGCTATTACTTTCTTTCAATGTCATTTGCCTGGCTTTTTCTCAGAATGTTTCCTCAGATTATTCTTCATGGCCTATTTCTTCTTCTTTTTTTAGAATTTATTTTATTTTATTTCTTATACACGTATTTTAAATGTACATTCTCTTATTCATAATTAATCTCATGTATATATTTTACTAAAGAAAGCATAGATTTTTTTTAAAATTACATTCGGGGTTGCTCTTCCATCCTTTCTTTTCCCTCGTTTTACAACAAACCTTCTCCTTCTTCTTTCTTTCCCTTCCATACCTTCTCTCCTTTCCTACTTTCTTCTTTCCTCCTCTCCTTCCTCTTCCCGACTTCTCCTTCCTTTCCCCCACTCCTCCCTTCTCTCCCCTCTTTTTAATCTTCTCTCCTACTCTTTTCCACCATCCTTTTTTCCTTTCCTTTTCCCTTTCTTCCATTCCACTCTCTCCCTCTCCTCTTCTGTCTTACCCTCTATTCCTCTCTCCTTTCTTTCTTCTTTGTTGTCCAATATTTCCCTTATTTGGTATCCGAGCAGCCCCAGTCCATGGCCTATTTCTTCTTTATGGCCTGTATGATAGCTGTTGGTCTGTTCAAGAATTATTGAACAGATCATAGACTGTGCACAAAACAAAGCAGGGGGAGGAGAGGTGACTCCCTTATTAATCTTTTTTGTATTTTAGCTCTGCTTTTATAATTTCTAATTCTTTTAAAATAATTATCATAATGGCTTTAACTAATTGTTATCTTACTTATTTAGTGTTTTTAATGGATTGTTGTAAGCTGTCCAGAGTCACTTTCCATACAGATTGTGGATTGGTTGGACCAATATAATATGACACAAGGTAAAACAAAATATTCTGCATGGATCCTTGTGTTAGCCCCCAGGTTAATTTATAGTTAGCAAAATGCAGAAGCGGAGTCAATTAATGAAGAAAATATATTCCAGTTCTTATTTATGAATATAGCTGATTTATAAGACAAGTAGGTGACCTGGAAACAATAATACTGTTCAAACAAAATACTGGTTCAAGCTTTTAAATTTTCTCAGCCAGCATTATCATGATAGGCAGTATTTGAGTCAAAAGTCAAGAGTTGTTTTTGGTCTTCAGCTAAAGTCTAGAGATCTTTTACAAAAAAAAATGCTGGGTTGCATGTGTATGGAATTTTGCCATAAGGTTTGTGAGCTTTTTTCCCTATTGTGCTATGTACATACATATCCATAACAATTCCTTTTGGGATAAATAGTGTTATCAAAAGGAGAAAAGAAATAATAAGCAAAATAAGTTAATGACAGGAGGTAAGAAGAAACCAGAGGAAAACTCAACAAATAAATCTAGTTTCACCAATTTTATTCATTATTCTTCTCTAAACCTTTCTACCCTTGCAGAACATTCTTACTTCTACCAAAGTCATACAACAATTCATACATTGCCATTTGTTCTTTAAACTTTTCTTCTTCTTCTTCTTCTTCTTCTTCTTCTTCTTCTTCTTCTTCTTCTTCTTCTTCTTCTTCTTCTTCTTC
>JANHZT010003965.1:4909-15809 GCA_032468215.1 Stegonotus admiraltiensis
GCATCGCCTCCTCTCCGGCCTCCTCGCTGTCCGAAGCGATCGCCGGCTGCACAGGTTGCAGGGGCGACCCCACATCAGGATCCTCGACATCTGGATCTGCCACGATCTGCACAGGCGGTGGGTGGGCCACAACATTAAGGAGACCCAGGAAGGCTTGTAGCTCTGACTTGTTTTGGGGGGTTGGCACATTTTTTATGGCCCTAATCTTGCTTTTGGTGGGGTGGATGCCAGTTCCATCCAACCGGTACCCCAGGAACTCAACAGAGGGTACTGCTATCATGCATTTGTTTCACTTGACCCTGAGGCCAGCACTTCTGAATTTGTCTAACACTAGCCTTAGTTGGTCCCCTAGTTGTTTCTCATCTGTGGCACTGATAAGGACATCATCAAAACAGGGACTACCCCTGGAAGTCCTTGTAGCAGGTGCTCCATTATGCTTTGGAATAAGCCGGGGGCTATGCTGACTCCCAATTGTAGCCTAGTGCATTTGAAGGCACCTCTGTGAGTTACGATAGTTTGTGCCTCCGCAGTAGTGCCATCTACCGGCAGTTGCTGGTAAGCCTGCACAAGGTCGAGTTTAGCAAAGATCTTGCCAGGACCCAGCGAATGGAGTAAATGGTGCACGATTGGAACAGGATAAGCGCTCTGTTGGAGAGCCTTATTAATCGTGCATTTGTAATTGGCGCAGATGCACACAGACATGTCAGGCTTGATGGGTGTCACAATAGAAGTCTCCCATTTGGTGTGGTCTAATGGGACTAACACCCCCTGTTTAATTAGTTTGTCCAGTTCCAAGTCTATCTTAGGCTTTAGTGTGAAGGGCACTCGTCTAGCCTTAAGTCGGATTGGGGCTACATTGGGGTCTAGTTTAAACGAGATACTTGCCCAGCCGGTCATCGAACACGTCCTGGAACTCTTGCATCAGGTTGTTCCTCAGGCTGCTGCCACTCCTGGCTGGCTCGCCACTTGCCCAGTGACTCCAGTGAATCCCATTCCAAGGGCCTTAAACCAGTCCAGACCCAGGAGGCTCAATAGGCGCCCACTGACCACGGTGAGGGGAAGCTTCTTTCGGTGCTCTCCATACTCGACCTGGAACGTGCCTACTCCTTCCACAGGGATGCGGTTTCCTTGGTAGTCCCAAAACCATATCCACTGGGGCTGTAGTTGACCCTTCTTCACGCTGGGTATCGCCGCTTTCAGGGTGGCCCAGGACATGATGGATAGAGATGACACGGTATCAATCTCCATTTCACAGGGCTCCCCTCTATCTCCACCATGGTGTGGACCTTCTTTTTGATGGACGTGCTGGCTTGGCCGACCCTGGTGCTGCAGGTCTCGTGATTCCGGAAGCTCGTGCCCTTATTTGAATCACCATCTTTGTTGGTCCTCTTGTGCCGCACCGGCTCTGATTGGCTGGCTCTGCTCCTTTGCTTGTGGTTGGATGGTAGACTCGCCCGGCAGACCCTTGCTAGATGTCCCTTTTTGTCACAGCATCTGCAAATTGCGTCCTTGAACTTGCAAGTCTGTCGTTGGTGGGACCTTGCGCAGTTCTCTCGACGCTCTTTCTGCTCCCGTCTGTGCCTTTCCATTTGGAAAACGTCTTCATCAGACTCTTCCTCGCTGTTGGTCTGGGTTGCCTCGCGGTGTATCAGTGTCAACCTGGGTGTTGCTTGCAATTGTGCTGGTCATTGCAGGGTCTCCGCAGCCTTGGTGGAGGATTCATGTGCTCTTGCTTCGTTGAGAGCATTATGGAGCTTTAGATTGGACCTGGCGAGCAGTCTTCTCTGTAGGCGAATATCTCTAATGCGGCAGATTAGTTGCTCTAGGAGCGCATCATAGAGGTGTTGGTACTTGCAGTGTGTCACAGCCTTGCACAGGGCAGCTATGTAAGCGCTGATCAGTTTGCCCTCTCGCTGCAGCCATTGCCGGAACTCGTACCTCTGGATGAATTTGGAGGGTACTAGGGTGTAGTGGGCCTTCAGTGAAGCTTGCAAGGCTTGCCACAATACCATCTGGACTGGGGTCAGTTCTGATAGTGACTCAGCTATGTTAAAAACCTCCGGTCCACAGTGGCTCAGGAATAGCACTTGCTTCCTGTTGTCAGAGAGGCCCTGTAGATCGCTGGCCTCCAGGAAACACTTGAACTGAGCCATATATGACCCTCACTTCTCTCTGGCTGGGTCGAAAGGCGTTGGCGGTACATACGCAGACATTGTGGTGGTCCTACTCTGCACAGGGCTTGTCCACCTGGCTGAATCTGTCGTTGTCAGCTCTTTGTCGGCTTGCTTCTCGTTGCCTCAATCCCACCTTCGTCGCCAATGTTAAGTTGGGTGATTGAGGAGGCAGAAACAAGGTAGTGCGTGATAATAGCTCTTTAATATAGTGTGTGACTTCAGCAAAGATACAGTAACACAGCTCCCTTTATATACCTTGCTGGGCCAGGAGCTGACCAATCACAATTGACCCATTGTCTTTCAAATCTCCCGCCAAAACCGCCAAAACATTACAAGGAGCAATCAGAATAGTGCAAACCTTAATGTGGTCACATAAAATTCAGGGAAATAAATACAACAGTGATCCAGAAGGAATTTGGAGATTATCCATGTGAAACCTGGGAAGGAGATCGTACAATAATTGATGGCCAACCCTTTGCACCAAGGCAAGGGTGGGAGCTGGTCTGGGTGTTGTGGGGTCTCTGGATCCAGCCGGGCTCAGTCCCCATCCTCATCCTTTCCCTTCTAGAAACAGCCACTTCACAGCCAGGTTGGCCTTTAGAGCAGGAAGGTCCCCCTTGGAGGATGGGAGGCCAAGAGCAGAGAAGACGTGTCACAGAGCCAGCCCAGCCGTGGGGTCAGACTTGCACCTGAGATCACTTCTGGGTGTGAGCAGAAGGCAGAGGAAAAAAGATTTCAAAGTTTCAGCCAAACCATAGTGAGGATGGTCCCGAGATACAGATAGCCCTTGACTGCTACCTTTCATTTAGCAACTGTTCAAAGTTACAACAGCACTGAAAGAAGCGACTAAGGACTGCTTTGCACACGACCGTTGCAGCATCCCCAGGTCACGCTTGGCAACTGGCTCGTATTTATCACGGTTGCAATGTCCTGGGGTCACGTGATCCCCTTTTGTGACCCTCTGACAAACAGAGTCAATGGGGCAGCTGGATTCCCTTTACGAAGGTGTTACTATCTTAACAACGATAGTGATTCACTTAACAACAGTGGCAAGAAAGGTCCTAAAATGGGGCAAAATGCACTTAACAACTATCTGGCTTAGAAATACAAATCTGGGGCTCAATTGTGGTTGTAAATCGAGGATTACCCATAGGCGTGTTAATAACAGAGTTAAATTATCCTTCATCAGAACTGCATCTTTACTCTTCCAAACCTGAAACATCATTTTAGTGAACACATTTTCACTCTTTTTATTCTAGAAAATACTTTTTTGTGAAAAAACATTGCAATTTTTGAGCTCATACAATCTTTATAGTCTAAAGGGTTTTTTTTTTAAGCAATAGGGAACCTCTCAGTAAAAAACCAGGGAGATCAGTTACTGGGCTTCTTCTGGAACGAAATCTCTTCAGGGCAAAAGGAACATTAGAGCTTCATCAACTCAGCCTTATACTATTTTCAAGAATTTAACATTTAATGACTTAGAGTCTTAGACCAACCAAAAGGAACACTCTCAAAAATTTATAGGTGATTATTGCAACTAGAAATAGGAAGTCCACCCCAGGCTTTAAAGGAAGCTTGTGGTGCTGATTTTATGTACTACACTGACCATCCAACAGTCCAATTGACAGGAATGAGGGAAACCCCCCAGATGGATCCCCCTCAGCTGTTAGTACTGCTTTATAAGGCCCTGGTAAGACCACACTTGGAATCCTGCATCTAGTTTTGGTCACCTCGATAGAAAAAAGATGTAGAGACTCTGGAAAGAGTGCAGAGAAGAGCAACAAGAATGATTAGGGGGCTGGAGACTAAAACACATGAAGAACAGTTGCAGGAATTGAGGTTGTCTAGTGTAGTGAAAAGAAGGACTAAGGGAGATATGACAGCAGTCTTCCAGTATTTGAGGGGCTGCTGCAAAGAAGAGCGGGCAACCTATTCTCCAAAGCACCTGAAGGCAGAACAAGAAACAACGGATGGAAATTAATCAAGGAGAGAAGCAACCTAGAATTGAGGAGAAATTTCCTGACAGTGAGAATAATCGACCAGTGGAACAGAAGTTGCCTTCAGAAGTTGTGGGAGCCTGATCACTGGAGGCTTTCAAGAAGAGACTGGACTGCTATCTGTCTGGTGTGATTTAGGGTCTCCTGCTTGAGCAGGGGGTTGGACCAGAAGACCTCCCACACTGATCTTGTATGTTCAGCTACAGTGCAAATACCACAGTGGGCGATTCTCCATTGCTGGCACCGGACTCTGTCAGACTGGCACATACATATCAGAATGATTCTTCTAAAGGTTGGGGTGGAGCTCAGAATAAAAACCGTTCTTCGATTTTTTTGGGCCAGGCTGTACCTTTAGGGAGATAAGTAGGACTCCTAAAGAAAAACTAAATGCTTCCCAGAGTTAGACTTCCTCTATTTATTTACAGAACTGAACCTCAAGCTTAAAAACAAGGAACTTAACTATCTATTCAGTTTTAGAAACTAAAATAATAATTGCCCCTCATTGGATAATAGATAACATAATAACTAGGTAGATAATAACTTTGGATGCCATAACAATTGAGGTATGAATTAACAAGGCTTCTTAAATTGCCACATTAGAAAACAGATCACAAAATAATGAGGCATCAGAGGCAGAAAGCAGAATTCTGTCAGATTTGGATGGATGTTATGGTTTACGGCAATTACAATAGACTATAATATAGTAATAATTTGCATATACATAAATTTGAACGTGTACAGCATCTCTCTTTTTACTTAGGCTTTTTATATTTTCTTTTTTCTCTGTGTGTATCTTGGGTTTATATTTATTTGCATGATAATGTTTGTTAATTGTAGTTTAATAAAAAAAGAAAAAAACCTATTTCAAATAAAGTGAAACCCAAATGTAAATTTAATATTTTTAATTTAAATTTAAGGAATATGAAAAGCATCTTGCAAGGCTCAAAAGACGTTAGACTTCCTCTTTAAGTAAAGAAACTTCCCAGGAGATTCAGAAGTGTATTTTAGGCATCTGTTGAGGCCTGTCGGCCACCTCCAACAGCTGAATCAGAGGAGGAGGAGGCGCCTTGGGAGTCAGGGTCAGCATCAAGGCAACCTGAGAGCTCCGAGGGGGAAGAGAGAATGGAGCTGGCAGAGACAGAGGCAGAGCCTAGGCCATCCATCAGCCCCCAGATGGAGAGTCAACAGCCTCCAGGTCCAGAGGTGGCTGATGAGGAAGAGGAGGAACAGCTGGGTCCAGTGCCTGAGGCGTGGATGCACAGAAGGCAGAGGGGAGGAGAACAATGAAAATCTGAGGGCCGGTCCTTGGGACGGAAGAGCCACCACTGGTAGCAAAGTCCCACCCTAGCTCTGGGGATAAAAGGCAGGGGGCAGAGATGAATAGGTATGGCAGGTATGAATAGGTATGGCTGGGGAATCCTGTGGTCATGTGCTGGAGGCTTCCAAATAAACATGAACACCTGCAAACCATATCCTGGGGAAAGTATGTTATACAGAGCAGAGGGGGTCTTACCTGCCCCGGCTGCAGCAACAGAGGGGCCAGGCAGGCTTCCACTGAGGCCATCTGTGGCCAGAGCCAAACGGCAGCTCCTTTCAGCTCTGCCTAAGGCAGTGATGGCCAACCTTTTTGCCATTGCGTGCCAAAAGTGTGGGGAGCAGAGGGGGATTGTGCGCGTGCATGCCCACACCCATAATTGAATGCCTCCATACACCCCGCACCCCCGCGCATGCACATGTGACACCCCCCCTGTGCTACCCCCACTTTTGGCATGTGACGGCAAAAAGGTTAACGGTGGGCCCAGTAGACCAGTTTTTCGTCATCCCCAGACTCAGAGGCTTCCTTGGAGCCTGGGGAGGGTGAAAACAGCCTTCCCCACCCCTGCAGAGGCCCTCCAGAGGCTGGAAATGGCCTATTTCCTGACTTCCAGTGTGCCCGGAAGGCCCAAAAATCAGCTGGCCAGTACACACATGAGCTGAGCTAGGGCAACGCTCACGTGCCCACTGATATGGCTCCGCGTGCCACCTGTGGCACCCATGCCATAGGTTCGCCATCACGGGCCTAAGGCCTTTCCAGAACATAGTAATGGAAAGCAAGCAAGCAAACAGAAATGCAGACAAGGGTCTCCCACCCTTTGAGAAGGGAGAGTCAGGCTGCTTGCCAGACAGATTTGCTGGAATTCAGTTTGTTTCTGGAAAAAAGAGCAACTGCTGTCTCTTTAGATGTTTGTGTGCTTTTTATTCAGCCTCAAGAAAAATACGTTAATTAATGTTAATCAGAAACTTGTTGGAGTTCCAGGAACTTAATTGGGGATCATTAATGCCCATTTTCCTCCCCTTTTAAGAGCTATTAATGTGTCTGGTTCTACACTTCCTCCTTTATTCCAAAAATGAGAACAAGCCTGGATTCCCAGAGCTTCCCAGCTGCTCAGGATGCTATTGTGATCCAACCCTCAAGAATAAGGACCAAATTCCTCTGGTTTTGTCGTTGGCAAGAGAATTGCTAGCCTGCGATGCTAATTTTTCTTTCCTTGAGCACTTCCTGTTGCTTTTGCTTAGATGCTCAGGTTGGCTCCTTCAGCTCCCCTCCACACCCATCCCCTGTCTGCAAGGTGGGTCTTCCTTGTCAGGTAAGGTCTCCTCTCAAGACCCTTAGAAGCCTCGTCCGCAGCTGATGTAACCACAAGAGCATCTCAGCAGGGAGCATGAGGCCCTGGCCCTGGAACCCTACTGTAAACAACGTAGGGAGAAGCTGAAGGTGCTGAAAAGGTCATGTGTGGTTTACAAGTTATTTCCACCACAATTGCAAGTTTTGCTTGTTGCTTTTTTCTAAAAATAAAGTTCATTAAAGATCTGCAGATGTGCTGATCTATGCTAAATTATGTTTTAAAATTAAGTGTTAATTATGTAAATGTTCACAGTTGTGTGTGCACACTAGAAATAGATATTTTGAGAAAAATCACAATTTTTCTGCCCGTAAATCTCTGTCCCTCCCTCCCCCAAAGAGTGCTTAGAGACAGCACCTTTTCTTTCAGAAATAAACATTTATTGCTGGGCCCAAGGATGCAGATTGATTTGCTTTCGTCCCATCAAATGGCTTTCCTGCTCCTCCTTTCACTCTCCCTGTAGCTGCCAGGACTATTCTGGGCTGGCTGGTGAGCTAGCAGGCTCCCTTCCTCTCTCCTCCACCTCTGGATGCCATGCGCCCCTCCCAGAAAATGCAGAATTAAAGCAGACTGCAATTAACGCAGAGAAGCCCCAGCTGCCCAAAAGAAGAAGCATAAAGCAGGTTGGGGAGCTTGGCAGGAAAAGAGCCTCTGAAGGGAAGGGGCCAGGTGCCCTTGTGTGATTCAGGTGCCAGGACATCATCTGGCTGGCACAAGTGTTTGCTTCTCCTTCATTACAGGGTCTTTTTGTACTTGGATCTTGACCTCTTTCTCTGATTCCCAGGAACGTCCTTACTCATCGGTTGGCTGTGATAATTTTAGTGTCCAATTCCAGAATGTTTTTGCAGTTTGGTCTCTCTCTTTCGCATACTGTAATTTGCAATTAATTTTGCTCACTTTTTGCTGGATAGACACGACACACAAAATAGGCTAAAATCCAGGTACAGAAGGTAACCCAGTCCCAGCTAGAACATCTTACATGGATCAGCCCATCTTGCTAAAGTGTTCGGTGTTTCTCAACCTTGGCAATTTAAGAGGCATGGACATCGATCCCCAGAATTCCCCGGCCAGCAGGTCAGGTCAAAGTCTGCGCCTCTTAAGGCTCTGAGGTTGAGAAACACTGTTCTAGTTTATCTGACCGTAACAGTTTGTTGGGTAGGCAGCCACGGGTGTTTCACTGAACTTCTTTAGGGTTAGTATGCTATGTGAAAGCAAGCCTCCTGTTTCTGCTCAGGCAGGGGCTGTTGTCATGCAATGGGCTTAAACTGTGTCAGTGAAAGAGCTGACAACTGCACTGGCATGACATGCTAAACTGGGTTAATTTTAATTCTAGTTAATTTTTATAGCTTTGCACTTCATGCAAATCTTCCCTTTTGCTTGTTTATGGTTAAATGTATTGTGTGACTTCAGGAATGACACATTCACACGAACATAAAGATGGACCTTGTTAGATCTACCGTAGGTGTTTCCTTTAAGTAAGAAAAATGGACTTCAGCCATGCTCACAACACTTCCTGTTCCTCTGTAAAAGACACAAAATAAACTGCAAAAGCTCAGATACCCAAAACCTTTTCTTGCAGATAATGAAGTCTGCTCTGCATTTTCTAGCCACAGATACGTAAATCTATGAATACTAAGTCTCTGGATAATGAAGGGCACCAGAATATAAATAAACTGGAATAGCAATTTCAACCTTTTTCTTTATCCTGGATCATAAAATTGCCAAAGCAAAGGCCCCCCATGACTCATCAGTGCTGGAACCAGTTACTGATTCCCCGTTTTTCAAGTCAAAAGAGAAAGTCACTGAACAGAAGACATTAACGTGTCTTTGCAGCCGGAATAAGCTTTGCCCCCACCTCCCACCCCGTGCTTGCAGGGAGGGAATCACAGCCCTCTCAACTTTGCCGTTTTCATGCCATTGGCCTTAATAAGGATGCAGGCGGGGAGTACAAATGGGCACCGCAGTTAAGAGTCCCACCTTCGCTGGTGGGTACCCACTGACGCACGCAGGACAATGATCTTTGTTGGATGCCAAAGAAAGTGGCCACCAACAGCATATTTTATTCATTTGTTTATTTAATTTATATTTATTTAATTTATATTCTGCCCATCTCCCCAATAAGCAACTTACAAAGAATAAAAGAATAAATATGAAAATAGGTAAAATTTTACACGCTATGTAAAATATATTCAGGAGTGATCCCCTTTTTTGAACTGAATGAGCGAGGCCTGTCTGAACTCCCTGCAAGGAAGGAGTCAACAGGTTGTTGGCCCAGCCAACACCAGGTTCCTTCTCCCTGCAATTTGAGCCAATGATGATGCTGGGAGGGGCTCAGCTGAGGCTCGGCTCTGTATTTCTGCACAGAAGGAAAGAGAGGGGTGCTTGTCACTCAAATGCAAATGCAGTGTCACTCCTGGTGTTCAACAAGATGTTTTTTATGTCGTAAACCCACACAGGCACATCAGAATTTCCCGATATGTCATTCCAGATAGATTGAAGAGATGCATAGTTCAGGTTAACATCCCATAATACACATGGAGTGCCCTTCATTAGCTAAGCCTTCCACCCGTGGGAGCGTTTTTTGACATGCTCGTGTTGAGCTTTTTGCCTCCGGACCTTTGCCCAGGCAGTCTTGACCACAGCTCAAGCCAAGGGCCACCTTCCTTTCCTTGTTCCAGGACTGGCCCCACTTGCCGAATTCTTCATCCCAGTCACAAAGCTCCAAAGCTGGACTCGAACTCCCTATAACTGAAGCATTTGTGGTCAGCCTCTTTCTGTGTCCAGGTGAGTCTTAAGATCCCTGCTGATCCCAACCATGGTTCTCCCAACGAACGGCATCACCTGAGTGAATCAGGTGGACCAGCTCCGGTTGGCGCGGATTCAAGGCTCCCCTGCCAAAGCTGGCTGATAGGTTAAGGGGCCTTCGAGGTCTTGGCTGTAGGAACAGCGCACAGGCTCTGGCTTGCCCATTCCAAGAGGGCACTTGGAAGAAACACGGAAGCAGACCTCTCCCTCCCTGGGACTCCCCCATCTTCCTTTAGGCCAACGATACAAATATACATTCCTAGGCTGCCTTTTCACTTGGGAGGCCTGTAGGGTGTGTCAAAATCAGTTCCACACATCACAAAAAGCCACAGACACACCCACCCACTGAGTGCCCATAAATAGGGCCAGAGAAGGGACAAGGGGTCCTGCAGCCAAGTTACCCGTGACCCCTTCCAAGGTGCAGTGCTTGGCCAGGGCTTTGCCCACTGGCACAGACAAGGGAGGCTGTTTCCCTAGAGTTCTGCTGCCTCCCTGAAGGCCCCCCCCCCACACACACAGAGAGAGACAAGGCCTGGCATCAGTCAGCTTCCCTGTCCCGGTGAGAGAGATGTAGCTGTGGCTGCAAGGAAAACTCCTCTGTGGCCGTGGGCCTCTGGTTCTCGGCTGCTGCTGGCAAACCTTCAGTGCCCAGCTGCAGTTCCTGGGGGCCCTGCCTGGCAGCAGCCACCATTTGCAGCAGCAGCAGCAGCCCTGGCTTTGCTGTAGTGCCGCTCCTCCCGAGGGGCGGTTGTTGCTCTGAAGACTTGCCAGAAGATCAGGCCCCCCACCGTCCCCTTCAGGTGACAAAGGGATCAGTGGCCACCACATAAATCTAGAGCTAATCCCCACAATCAATATTTTTCATTAAGAGCCTGCGCAAGTCAGGCCGTTGGAGGAGGAAAATCTGTTTAGGGTGACATCTTGATGAAGTTATTCAGCGCAGGGCATTTAAGTCACTGAACAGTAATCAAGAGTGGCCAGTGGGGAGATGGGAGGTGGCTGGGCGGGGGGTGCGGTGGGGGGAGCTGCCAGCCCCAAGGAGGGATGGCCACGATCCCCACAGAAGCTGACAGATTTCTCTTGGGGACAGAGCCCTCCTGTGCCACGCAGAGCCCCCTCCTGCAGTGCTCCGTGTCTCTGGCCTGGCATCCCTTTTCCCCTGCGTGGCTCTTTCTTCATGTTCAGCCCAGCTCAGGACCTTCCTGCATGCTCTTTCTGTCTCCCCCCCCCCGCCCCTTCTGGCTCCGCTGCAAACCTGGGC
>JANHZT010003967.1:40375-51170 GCA_032468215.1 Stegonotus admiraltiensis
CGTCTGAGAGGGTGCAGGGGCTGGGGCTGGGGGCGGGGCTTTCTTGGAGGCAGGGAAAAGAGAGAAGATATCCCAGCTGCCGGTTGTCTCCTGAGACTTTGGAGGCGCAGCTTGGGACAAGCCAAAGGGGAGTCTGAACCCAGGTTCCTTGGGTGGCTGCCTGGCCTTCTCTGGCTGGACCTTACCAGGCAAGATTCCCTGCTGCCCTTTGTCCATCAAGGAGGACCAGCTGGTGCTCAGGGAACTGGACTCCCTTGCTGCCGAGTCCCCCAGCAACCCAGAGAGGTTTCTGAGCAGGCCTCCCTCTTCTGGGGGTGGGCTGTGCCGCCCCAACCCTGGACTTGGGTGTGAGTTAGCTGCCTGCTCAGCCTTTGCAGCAGGAGCTTCCTTGACACTGGCCATCTCCTCTCCAGCTTTTTTCTGGGGCTCTTCCTTAGGGAAGAGGTCCTTCTTGGCCATACCTGCCCCAGGTGGCTCTGAAGAGACACCCACCTCAGAAGCAGGCTTCTTACAGGGTTCCTGAACAAGTTCCTGGGATATTTGCCCATTGCTCAGTGGTGGGACAGGGGTGTCAGATGGGGCGGGGGCTGGCTCCTTGGTGAAGAAGTTTTTGATCGAGCCAAAGAAGGAAGACGGAGCCCCCGGGAGCTCTGCCTGACTCTGGGTTTTGTTTTTCACCTGATGGGGCTGAGAGGTTGGCGAAGGTTGCGATGGAGGCTTGCTTCCCTGCATTTTAAAGAAACCAAGTAATCCTGATTCTTCAGCAGCCGGTGGGTCTTCTCTGGGGCTACTTGTTTTGAGGTCACTCTTAGAAAGAGTCTCCTTGGCCTTAGCAGCTATTTGGCTCAGGACTGGCCAACTGTTTTCAGGCTCTCCCAAAGACCCTGGAGCTGCCTTAGCATTGCTGTCTGGCTGGGCAAATGTGTCGGAAGTGAGACCATGGCTGAACTGAGAGGCGGATCTGCGCAGGGGAGCCCTGTTCTGGGTGGGAGACGGAGCGACCGCAGCCTCTTCTCGTGCAGTGGGAACAGGCAGGGGGTCCAGCTGAGGTTCTCCCTTCTTCCTGGGTGGTGTTCCAGACATGGCTTCCTTTGCAGGAAACCTTGACTGTGGGCCCTGGTCCTTCTCTGCCAGATCCTCCAGCATCTCGTCCTTCCCCAAGCCCTGACCCATCAACCCACCCAAGGCAGAAAGCCAAGAGGAGACCCTGTTGCTTGTGGTCTTCTTCTCTTCTTCGGCTGTCTGTGCTTCGGCAAGAGACACTGGTGGGAGATCAGACTTGATGGCAGCTCTAAAGATTTGAAAGCCAGAAGGTTTGGTTTGCTGACTTTCAGAAATGCTAGTCCTAGGGGCCACATCCAGTGACTTAGGTTGGAATTCCTCCTTTAGCCCCCCACCAGAGACCACCCTGAAATGTGCCCGGAGGTCAAAGGGCACATCTTCTACAGACCCTTCCCTCTTCTCCTCAGGCCTAAAGCCCACCTTATTGTGTTTCAGAAGCCTGTACCCTGAGAAGTCTAAAGGCTTCTCTTTCTGGTGGTAAGCAGATTCCTCAAACATTTGAGAAAAGGTCTCTACGTTCATAAACTTGTCCCTTCTTTGAAAAGCTACAGACAAATCAAGAGGCTTGTTTACAAAATAATCATCCCACTCTTCCTCTTCAGCCGACCAGAATAACTCATCTTCAAGAGGCGCTTTGAAGCCACAAATGGAAACCAGGTCCCGGTCCGTCACAACACTTTGCAAAGAGTCTTTGAGGTCACAGTCCTCCCAGCTGTCTGGAGGAGGGTAAATGTCGGAAGTGCAGATGTAAATATACTGCCCGGTGAAATCAGTGAGTAGAGAATAAGCATACTGGCCGTCAGTGTATATGTAGTAACCGTAATCGCCATCTTCTGACGGCCACCACACTCCCTGCAGCAGAGGCATCAGCCAATCCAGGGACCCCTGACAGGGTGCCAGCCAAGGGTCCTCCGCATTCAGGGGCTCCTGATCAATTAGGGTCCACACATTAGCGCCATAAGCAGATGAATAACTTAAATCTATCGGCCCGTCTTCCAAAATGCAGTTGAACTTGTGTGGAGAAAGACTTCCATTTAAATAAGGAGTTGCCCACATTTCATTTTCCCCCAGACAAAAGTCAGGTGATCTAAACGACACAGCATTAAAATTGGTCGTTGCTGGATCAAAATTCTCACTTGATCTCCAATCCATTGGATTGGCATTCCCATCCCTTTTACACAAATTCATTACCATATTGCTAGGTTCTGACCAGGCCAGGACCTCATCCCAGGAGATGGGATTCTGGTTTAAGACGTAATAAAGAGGCACGGACGTCTGAACTGTGTTTGCTGGACAACTCCTGGGGTCGTAGTCACTATCCAAGGGGGAGCCACTCCTGATTTCTTCAGAAGCAGGAGGTTCTCCTGACCAGTTGAGCAAGTTGGCATTCTGTGAGGAACAACTGAGAAGTCCACCTACATT
Source organism: Stegonotus admiraltiensis (assembly GCA_032468215.1). Lineage (NCBI taxonomy): Eukaryota > Metazoa > Chordata > Lepidosauria > Squamata > Colubridae > Stegonotus > Stegonotus admiraltiensis. Next base: position 42,860 of record JANHZT010003967.1, read on the forward strand.
TTCATGGGGAATCCCTGGATAAATATGAGGTTCTGAATTTTTTCTAGAAAGGGCTGGCTTTGTTGATAAGTATGTCTTCTTCTGGGAACTGTTCAGAGAGGCAGATCCTGCCTGGAGGGCAACGGATTCCTTGCCTGTGCTAGGCAACCCGGCCTCCAACTTGGGAGCTTGGCCCACTCTCTCTTCTACATTCTCTTTCACCTGATGTAAGAGGTTCCTTAGGAAGCTGCCTGCGCCCTCTTGGTCCTTGGTGCCTTCTTGAGTTTGGGGTGCCACTTGAGAAGCCCCCTCTTTGGAATTAGTCTCCTCCACATTCTTTTCAAAGATCTGCCCCAAACCATCCAGAAAGCTCAGATTTGGCTTGTCCACCTTACCCAGAGATGGGTTTTCACCTGAACTGAATCTAAATAATCCAGAAAGCAAGCCAGGTGAACGGTCCTTCTGGCCGGCTGTGCTGTCTTGAGCATCTTGTCCTTCCTTGGAGGATAAACTGCCAGCTAGAGGAGAGCGGAAAAGTCCGGAAAGGAAACCCTCCTGGGCATCACCCAGAATCTTAGTCCTTCCAACTCCACGAGTCGCCTCTGAGTTTTCCCCTGCCGGATCCAGGCCGGATCTGTGACCTTGGGAGGTGGCCGTGGTTGCTGCTGCTGCTTCTTCTCTGCCTGCAACACCATTTAGATAATTATTGCTTGGGTCACTGTGGCCATGCCTGCCACTCTTGGCACTCTCTGAAGTGTCTGCAGCCACCTTCTCCTGAGGGCCACTTTCTGGTCCCAAAGGGCCAGTTTCCGGTTTCCCCTTCAGCTCCTCTTTATTCTCTGGTGGAGACTTTGAGGAGGAAGTCTGGAGACCCTCTGAATTGCTCCCCAAATGTCCCTCTTTGGGAGCCTCGGGGTTTTCAGCTGAAGCAATTTTCAAGAACGTAGAGAAGAATCCTGTTTTTTCCTTATTCTCCTGCAGTTTGTCTGATAAACTGAAACTGCTCAGGAAGGAAACCTGCAGCTTCTCAGGGAACGGGAAGGAGGCAGCTTTGCTGCTGGAGGAACTAGCTTTTCTGACATCGTCTTCGGACTTGCACTGTTTCCCCACACCCAAGGACGTCTCTTTGGCTGGAGGGTCAGCGGGAGCGGAAAGGGGCAGGAGGCTGAAGCATTTTTTAAGAGGACTAAAAAAACCGACGGGAGATTCTCTTTGTTCTGAAGGTTGAGGGATGTCCTCCTTTGGCCCTTCCTGCAGCTTGTCTTCAGGAGGCCGAGCTGCTAAAGGCTCCGGAGGGATTTCCCGATCTGCCTTGTCCAGCTGCACTGAGGGGCAGGGGACTTCGGGAGACTCTGCTGGCCTCCCGAGAACAACCACGCCATCAAAACCCGCTTTCAGGTTAATGTCGGCAGAGGAGCTGGAGACAGAGGGTGCTGGACCCCTGGCAGGGTCAGCTACTGGTTCCCCCTTCCTTGTTTCCAGGGAGGAGCTTCTGGGTTTTGTGCCGTCTTCACCAGGCTTCTCTCTGGCCTCGGCTCCGCTTATGGGCAAGGGTTCAGCTGCTATGGGGGTTCCCTCTTTCGTGGTCTCTTTCTTTGGCTCCTTCTTTTCTGTCAAGGATTTTAAAGAACCGAACATACCCAAGAGAGAATTCACAGCCTCACTTGTCTTCTGAAAGGCAGACTGGCCCTCGGCATCATCTGCAGGATGATCGAGGGCTGTGGGGCCCGGACAGGCCTTGTCATCCCCGTCAGAGGCTTCTGGGAGACTCACACTGGCAGCACCAGCCACTTTCACCCAGCTCTGATCAGGAAGGGAAGCCGGCCCTTCTTCAGGCAAGCGGAGATCAGGCCTGCTTTCCATTTCCACATCCGGATGAGGCTGGCTGGCTGAGTCCCTTGCGGGGACATTTGCCATCTCAGCCGCTGAAGACACAAACTTCTCCACGGATGACGTAAGGAGCGTCTTTCCAGAGCTCACTTTCTCGGTAAGGAAGCTGAAGAAGGACTGGGCTGTGTCTTTCACCCCCAGAATGCCCGATAAGGTCTCTCCTCGGCTGTCACTCTTCTCCTCCTCCTCCTCTGCAGTAGGGGCTGCCTTGGCCTGCTCTGCCTCGGGTGTCTCGTCCGCCACCTGGACGGGGAGGCCATGGTTCCTGCTTTCCTGCTTCAGAAGAGCTTCCCAGCTGCTAATCTCTTCCTCCTTTTCGGCCAGGTATTCGGACACTGTCTGCACCAAACACTGCAGCTCATCCACCGCACTGAGGTCTCCCTCTGGTGGCGCTTGAACAGGCAAGAAGGCCACGTGTTCCTTGAGAGAGCCACGCGTGGGCTCATACCAGCCGTGGGCCATTTCCCCCTTCCCTTCCTCATCTGAAGCAGGAGAGCCCCCGAGATCTTCAGGCCAGCTGTTGCCTTCCAGTTCCTCAAGAGCTCCGGATGGTGGGAAAAAACTGGCTGCCTCTTCTGGGTGCAGCTGACCTTCACCCTCAAAACGGCCTGGCTGAAGGTTGCAGTTTCTCTCTGGGCTGTCAGAGGACCAGCCGCTTTGGACCAGGTGGGTGTTTCTGTATGGAAGCAAATCCCAACATCCGGGCTGCTGAGCCCCAACTTCCCGGAGGCTGTGGCGGCTATGAAGATCAGCATCATCGTAACTGGCATTACGTTCGGTTCTTACTCTCCTGCTGCTTCCAGAAATAAGTGTTTTGTGGGGAATTCTTGACCTCCCATTGATTTGAGACCTTCTCCATTCACACGCTGTATTATCTCTCCGTTTCTTTTTCCTTCTCCTGTCTATAGTATCGTATTCCGCTGGATAAGAAAGGGCCTCGGGACGTGCTAATTCCACACAAACTTTATGAGAGGACCTGGAACTTTTCAGATGGCTACCGTTGCCCTGTTTGGAGAATCGAGGCCTCTTTACCTCCTGCCAATTCCTAGCTCTTTTTTCTAAAAAATCTTCTATTAGCTGTTTGCCTAGTTCGTCATAGTCCTCAACAGACTCTTCTCGGTCAAGATCGTGGTCAAAAGGAATAATCCTGACTTTCCCACTGCTAATTAAAGATCCTTGACTGGTAATGGAAAAAGGGGAAGAAAAAAAGAGGGGGGGGAGGAAAGGCAAGAAAGATGGAAAAAGAACTTTAACATAACAGAAAAGGAATTTCACAAAGAATAAATACATGAATTTTGAGTAAAAATAAACAAGTATGAAATAATTAAAAGATGTACAATTCTAACCTTGTTTAATGTTTAGAAAGCACCAATTTTATTATGATCATTTCTCAATACTGCACAAGAAATAAGGAAAGAGCAGAAGATTTGAGGGCTGGATCCGTGGTGCCCCTTGGGGAAAAGATGGGAAGTCCCCGTAAATGGGAGGGTCTCCAGACCACGCAGGCCGATTGTCCTGGAGGATTCCCCAACCCTTTTCATCTGGGGCTGGCAGGATGAAAACAGCCCCCACGTCCCTCAGCGAGTTCCTTCCCTTGAGGGGGGCTCTGTTCCTAGGGGCAATTCCATCCCTGGCCAGGCTGGGGGGAGGGGGGGCTCAGGACTCAGCGGAGCGACTGAGCAAGGCACGTGATGCAAATATGGGATGTCCCTCATTTAGGACCAGTCGCGTACTGATTGTTGGAAGTTCCAACAGACCTACCTGGGGGCTGCTTACGAACTGGATTTGAAGTTCCAATTGTCGTCTCTCTCCCCACCCCCACTTTGGCCACGTGGCAACCAGGCTGCATTCAGACATTTGCAGCCTCAAGCACACACAAGAACACAATTATGACGGTTTTGCCAAGACAGAGAACTGGTTCACTTAACAACAGCAGCCCTCGCTTAATGACTGCTGCAAAACAGGTGGCAAAATTGGGCTGGTCAAGGGGCTGCCCTGCTTTTCAGCCCCCAAGAATTACCACTATAATGAGCAGGTCCCATTACAGCTGTAACTCGAGGAGACAGAATCATTTAATTAACAGAATAATTTTTCTAATTTTTGTTAATATTAAAAGTGTCTATAAAAAAGAAGCTATCACAGATCATAGCAGGAGTTTAAGGCACATTCCAGCCACTCCCTGCCTGACTGGCTTGCTTGGACGGATGAAGCTGCTTGCAGGAGCAGCGAAGCCTCTCAGGCTAGCAACAAAAATCAGTCCAGTTGCAATGGCCGTTGGACGATCACAAATCAGTACCTAGAAGGCACTAATATACTTTAATAGTAAAGCACGAATAGCCCTCTATGCACGATGTTCTCTCAAGCTCCTTCTCACGAGCAGCCAAAAGGGAAATCGATGCAGGGCCCATCTCGGGAATTAAGGCCCCTACTTGGATCAGAAAGGCCAGGGTCAACTCGCCACGGCCAGCTCACTATGAGACAATTCACCAATTCCATTCAAGTATTTAAGACAGTTAAGAACTTATTTTAATTTTTGTCATTCCCATTTCGCTTCGTCCTTCCTTCACGGGATCCTTTAATGATGCTATTCCACTAGTTCTTTGAGCTTAGTGCAACTCTTGTCCTGCAGTTGAGTCGTCCAGTGGCGAGCTGTCGTAGACCCCCTGGGACCCCACCCTTAGCGATCATCCACTGGATTGTCCCCAAGACAGGACCCCGCAGGGGCAGCACTCTTCCACGGGCAGCCTTTCCACAGAACAAGGAGGCCATGCAGCAGCAGGGACCGCTCAGGACCGCCACCATCCCGCCCACCAAGCACAGCCGGCATGCCACAGGACACAGGACACGGAAGCTGCTGCTGCTGTAGCAGCGCCACCCACCTATCCGACAACTCTAAGGAGTGCCGGCTTTCTAGGGACAGCTGGCGACTGGTCACTTGGCTGGAATGCGATCCGGATTCCAGGTCGGTCCGGCCACTCCCAGTCGAGTCTACGCTGCTGTGTCTTCTTCAGAAGGCCGGGCCGAGGTGGGGACAAGAAGCACAGAAAGCAGCACAGGAAGTTGAGAGAGCCCCAGGGCTGCATCACGGGACGGCAACGTTAACTGTGGGGCAGGCCAGCTGCGGAGGGTAGCCCTCATGGCGCCCAACACACCCTGAAGCCAGTCGGGGACCAGACCCATCTTGCAGATTGGGGTCGCGAGGGGTGTGGAACAAGAGTGTGGCAGTGGCTCTCTCTCTCTCTCTCTCTCCTTGCCCAGTGAGGTTCACATCCAGAGGATGCTGTTGAGTGAAGCTTCTCTCATCGTTTCGGACTTTCCACCCTTTGGAATGAGCTTTCACTCTCTTTGATGTCTATGGAGATTCTCCTGGTTGCCCCACAGGTGCTTTTTCCAAAAGGCAACTGGACTTTCTTTTTCCTTTAAAGCTTTTTGCTTCTTCTTATCCAAGAAGCTTCCTCAGTTCTTACTGATTGGTGGAGGATGGAAGGGCTTCTATTCCTGGCAGTCATCTGGTCCTTAGCCCTCTTTCTGAGAATCATTGAGGCCACTTGGGGGTTTATCTGTGGCCTCAGGGTCACCTGGGTCAGAGTGCAAAGGGGTGGGGTGGGGTGGGGCCCTGAAAGGACCGTGTTGTAGACAGGAGGTGGCTGGTGTCCTATTCCTCTCTCAACAGATTTGCACTCTGATTCAGGTGACCCTGAGGGCACAGATGAAGCTCCAAATGGCCTCAACAACTCTCAGAGAGGCAACGACCAACCTCCAGAGTGCTGAAGACCAGGTGAGTGCAACGGATCTAAATCCTTCCATTCCCCACCAGTCAATCAGAACTGAAGAAGTTTCTTGCAGGAGAAGTGAAATGTTTTCAAAGGGGGAAAAACCCCAAGAAAGTCCAGTTGCCTTTTGAAAAAAGCACCCTTGGGATTCGCTCTGCTTCCATTTGAGGCAGGGGACCAAGCTTGGGAGGTGGGCTGCCCAGGGCTGCTCTTCCTAGAGTCAAATCGGAGAAGCCACCGTTGAGCTAAAGGCACTCAAAGCCAGACTCCGTCCACAAAGGGTCGTCGGGAGACTGAAACGTGGCTCCAGAGTCCTTCTGAAATGCTCAAGTCATGGAGGCTGCAAAGGAAGGTTCTGGAATTCCCACATTTTCTGCAAAGCAGATCCCACACAAGATAAAACTGCGCTCCTCAGACTGATTGGCTGCAAATATATGCTAACTTTGAACATTATTTCAACATTCTCCCTAACTGGACGCTTGCATGTTACTGAAATGGGAACTGCCCTAACAAAATATATGGAAGTGAACGTCTCCTCTTCTTCCTCACCCTCCAAGCCCCCAAATGCCAGGGGTTATGGGGCTCCTGAACAATACGACTGGGCTCCCCTTCTGCGAGAGAAGGGGGGAAGCTCACAAAAGGAAAAAAACCCACCCGGAGTTTGCCGGCACCACTCGTGGGGCGCTCAGGCGGCCTGTGGGGGAGAAACATTTGGCCACAAGAATGTCCTTCGTGTCCGTTCATCGCCCAACAAAATGCCCTCCTCCTGCCAGATCACTCAACCCAGGATAGAGGTAGTCCTCGACTTATGACCACAATTGACCCCCAAATTTAAATTGCTAGGTGGGAAATTCGTTAAATGAGTTTTGCCCCACTTTACCACTTCCCGTACCAGTTGTTAAGTGAATCACTGCAGCTGTCAAATTAGAAACCCCGTTGTTAAGCGAATCAGGCTTCCCCTTTGACTTTGCTGGTCAGGTCAGAAGCAGGGAGCACGCGACTCCGGGACACCATGGCCGCCATAAATGACTCAGTTGTCAAGCATCTGAATTTTGATGATGTCACTGTGGAGATGCTGCAACAGTCATTCAGTGTGAAAAATGGTCGTAAGTCACTTTATTCAGTGCCGTTGTAACTTGAACGGTCACTAAGCGAAGTGCTGTAAGTCGAGGACTCCCTGCATTAGGCAAGCAAATCCCTGCCGTGAGACAGAAGTGCCCGTGGGGGGTGCTGGTGGGGTGGGCAGCCTGGCCTCCAAGAGCACCCACCTCATGCCAGTCTGCTCGTCCGAGGCGTACCCCCGGAGGGGCTCCATGCAGACCCCCTGCTGCTGCAGACGGGAAGCCCCCCGGAACTGGTGGGCCGAAGCGTTGGGCTGGGAGGTGGTGCAGTAGGCAGGGGGGAGGCTGGCGCTGGTTTCGCTGCGGTAGTCGCTGTCCCGGTCGTCCATGGCGCTCTCGTGGCCTTCCGAAGCTGCGAGACACGAGATGCTGCGTCACAGGCAGGGCCTTCCTTGGGTTCAACTCGATAGGGGGGGGAGGGGGCAATGACACACACACACACACACACACCAACCAGTGAAGCATTTCACCCCTCGATTATCTGGAGAGGGCAAAGGTGGGGATGGCTTTATTCTGAACGAAAAGTGGGGTACAGCAGAGGGGCCGCTGGGCCGATTTTATGTGCAGGAGGAGAAGCAGGTTACAGTGCAGGGCCTTCACCTGGCTCCCTTCCCCCTCTGGAGGTTTTCAGCCCCCTTGTACCACCAGGATGGCCCACTGGCCCCACTCCAGGGCAACTCTGGCCAGGGAAGCAGTGGGGCAAGGGGGGGAGGGTCTGCCTGCAACCCCCAGCATTTCGGTTCTGAGATCTCCTGGAAGGGGCAAGGGGTGGCCCGTAAGCCCCATAGGGGAGGGGGTTGCCAAACAGGGACCCTTCAGGCAGCCCCACTTCTGGGGAGGGGGCAGGAGGAGGAGGAGGCCAGAGAAGAACCCAAAATGACCCCAGCCTCTCCTCTTCCCAAGCAGGGAACGGCTATACGTTCCGGATCATTTCAGGCCCGGGATGGGGAGAGGCCCAGAGCCACCTGCCTGGCTCAGGGGAGACTTTGCGGAGCGTGAAGTGTTTGGCCCCGGCCCCTTCCCCTCCATCTTGCATGCTGGGGCCAGCCCCCCCACCCCCCCCTTTCTGCCTCCTTGGCCTTAAGCAGGCTAAAACAGTGTTTGGGTAGAAGTTCTCCCTTACAGAAGTGCCATTCCTAGCATTTTCTCTGTCTCCCTTGACTGATTTAATCCCACGCTTCGTGGCCTCCCTGAGGGAAGAGAGGTGTCCTGATACAGAATTCAAAGGCAGGCGGGAGGCGGCTGACTTCAAAGGGTCCTGCAAAGTAATTTGATTGTCCACACTGCGGAGGGGGGCAGCACTTTTAATGAGCTCCCCACCGGAGGGGCCAATTTCACTGCCTGGAAGTCTCCAGCTTTACACAAAGGGAATTATTTCTTATACATGAAGGTAGCTCCTTCCAGCAAGAATATAATTACTGCATGAATATTTTTACAGGCCGCACTTCCCTCCCCTCTCCCCCCAAATGCAAACTCTTCAAATGCATGAAGAGCCCCTGAGCGGATCCCAAATTGAGGTCTCTCTCTCACAAACATACACCCACCCAC
>JANHZT010003969.1:0-11162 GCA_032468215.1 Stegonotus admiraltiensis
TTGGCTGTCTTAGGAATTCTGGGAGTTGAAGTCCACAGGGTGTGAAAGAGCCAAGTTTGCCTACCACTGGCCTAAGGCAACCAGAAGAGCTAAACCCTGATTTAGTCCATTATGTTCCTCTTCACAGAAGCCATCCAATTGTTCTAAAGGCCACAGGGATTGTCATGTTCTTACTGTTTGCATTTACTATGCATCAACAAAATAACCATAGACATTCACAGAAGGAGCAAAGGATAGAAGTGATGAAATGTGCATTGTGACATCACCGCCCTAAGCTACCCCTCATATGTTTGCATGTCATGTTGTAATGCAAATATGAAAGAACAAAACTTATGGTGTGACATCACAATGTATTTTTCACCATTTTGGCTTCACTGCAGTGAGGAATGGATGCTTATGTTCAAAGGTGTTGAAATAAATTATGAAATAAAAGCAAAGACACATGCCTTTTGAAATGTAGATGTTGAAGACATATCTACTAATAGACATGATCTGGAAAATAAAGAATATGGAACTCTAAAAGTAAACGCTATGGGTCAGCTTCATATCTGATGTCTGGGATTGATCAGAGCTTAATTCATATTTTAGATTCTTCCAAAATCAAACCCCAGAGATCTTATTTCAGAAAAGAACAACTCCAAACTTGCAAAAATGATTCCTCCAGCTTAACAAAAGAATTTGTTTGAACATAGGCAGATGATGAGCAGAATTCAAAGCAGAATCCCAAAGTATATGAATAAACAAAAGTTCTTCAGAGAATGGATACTGACTGAATGTAAAATAAGAGGAGACTTGAAAAATGTATTGAATTGAAATGGTGAAAAAGGGCAGAATATAAGCAGGATCATTTTTTTTGTACCTGATTATCCATCAACCAAGCAAAATAGTTGGAACAAAATAAATGAAGATTTCTTCAGATGACAAGATGCTAAGTCATACTCTATGCAAATAAATTTAGGCATCAGATGTAACCATACATCCTCCAAATCTAAATAATTTTAATTTCACTAATAAGAGAGAAGTTCTGTGTGTACAATGCAGATTTCAAAGCATGCTGCTCAGCACCTTGTTGCTTAACAAAGAGAGTGTCATTTAACAAATGTTGTTAAAATAGAGTTTTGATTTCTCTCATTGGCCCAGAACAGAAGTGGACAACCTGAGACCCTGGGATTAAATGTATTCTTAAACTATCCCTTGTGCAGCTAGATATTTCATTTCTTGGCCAATTAGGGCAAAACAGAAAGACTACGTATTGCGTACCTGAATGAGGAATTGGCATATTAACTATTTTTAATTTTAATTAAGTAAAGGAAACAAAATTTAATATTTGGCCTGGCACCATCCCTTACTTTTTGGAGTATAGTCCCAAATCATGTTACTTAAAGTTCAAGCACTGTGTTTGGCAAGAAAAGTTTGTGCCCCATGGTTTAGCTGGGGACAGAACTGAGTGTCAGGGTTCCAAGTAACACCCCCAATGAAAGAAACCCTCCCAATTTCCCAAGAAAATGTGGCAGGCCTGAAGGCCCATTGTAAAAGATGGCTTCCAGGTCTGACACTGGCAGCTTCTTCATTATATATACTGTACTGTATATGCCTATATATTTAATTTGCCACACTTTTTAGGATAGCAGATTTGTTTGATATATATCTACCAACTTTTCTTCTCTTTCTTTTACCTTGATGCTATTTAACAACCAGTTGAGGCAACATTTTTGGTTAATGTGCCTGAAACTGATCAGCATCTAGACTTGAAGTGTTGCTTCATTTGTGGCCTGGAGTTGTTTTCAAAGCATTGCGAACCCCTTTCATAAGTTTCTTTAAATCAGTGATGCTGCATGGAAAATCACATCTGTTCCAGGCTGCAAAACTTGAAACTTAATCTGAGACAGTTTTGAGTAAACTGCCTGATAGGAATCACTATGTACTCAAGCAGATTGTAACAAAGTCTGAGCCATCGCACGTAATCCTGATGAAACAAGTTGTAGCTTAGGGCTTCTTAAAGTGTCTCCAGGAAATATAATAATTGCATTTCTGTGAAGTTGGGAAATAACATTAATCAACAACCTTTTCCTTAAGTGATGAGTCTTTGGAAAAGAAAAATCAGAAGATATCGATAAGAGTCAAACAGAACAGTACAAATAGTGTATTTTATACAGTCCATCTTAAAATTTCAAGTAAAAGTGAAACATAGTGTAGAAAGTCAGAATGGTGTAATAGTTAAGGTACTAGATTGGTAGAGAAGAAGAGCAGGTTGAAATCCCCTCTTGACCACAAAGCTTAAATAAATATTTGGGACTGATATTAACTCATAGACTTATTGTTGGGAGGATAAAGAAAAGGTTGTCCTACCTACACTGTCTAAAGCCCTAATAGAAAACTGAAACAGAACATGTTTCTAAATATGGAATGCTGCACTGAGTCACATTGAACAAGGTAGACTCATAAAAGACAAGAAGATTTTGTTTTTTCTGTTTAATGGTGACCCAAGGCTGGGGGATTTGGGAAAGGGGGTAGAGTTGATTCTTCCCTATGCTATGTCAGCTATGTTGGCTGGAGAATTCTAGGAGTCAAAGTCCACAAGTCTTAAAGCTGCCAAGTTTGGGGACCCCTGCTTTAATTGATTCATTCTTGCATTTTATTCCTTCTGTGTGAGGTTCTTTTTCATTTTAAGAATCTGGCTTTGAAAAAATCAGATCAGATGAAGATTCATGATGTGTAGAGAAGTATCAACTATCAGCAGAAAACATTAAGCAACCTTTACTTGTTGATTCCCTAGAACAAATGCTACCACTCCTTCATAAGCATCTGGATTAGAATTTTCTGTTTACTATGAGACTCCTAATTCCATTTTAAACACCACCTAAATTTTGAAAACACTTTGTATCATTTCTGGAACCACCCAGTCAGAGGCCAGGCAAATGACTTCACTGCCAGAATGTTTGCATTTGTCTTCCTAACTTACCTTTGAAGACAAGAAATACAAAAAACAAAAATCAGGCTACGGGTTTAGCTTTTAAGTATAAAGAACTTAAAAGAACATATCAGCAGCCATCCAAATTTATGTCAATGTACATGTTTTAGGTGCTATTGAGCATGAGACATCATAATGTCCCTGTCAGCATTACAGAAAAACCCCAACTCCAAGTAAAACTCTGAAGCAAGCATTTTTCAAAGTTTTATTTACTAAAATAGGTAAACTGGCATATCTGGAAAAACCCGAATCTGAGAGGTCGGGGTTTTTCCTCAGTAAATCAAAACCCCCAAAACCGTTCCCTCACTCCTCAGTTGATCACATGCTCCAATTACCATCCGTCCCATCGCACTCTGACCACTCCTTCTCCAGATGCAGGATCGGCCTGACCTTGACCGACTGGAAGAATGCTATTATGTCTAAAGACAATCCCTCTACTAAATCCCACTCCTACTTTCTCACACATGAGAAGGTGGCGGCCTAATATGGCTTCCAAAGCTGACAGTCCCATTTCTTCCTGTGACTATATCATTCATCTTTCAGATGACCACTATTTCTCTTTAAACCCCTTGGTATCCAATTTAAAGCATAACTAAGTTCATCTGTCTTCAGATCTGTTTGAATGTCAGGACACTATGAGTAAGGGTAAATATATGAAAACGGAGCTCAAAGAAGAGCAAGACAGTATTTCTTCTTTTTAGTAAATAGATGAGCCCACAGAAAAGTCATCCAATTTGTAACTGTCTGGTTTCCTATCAGCCACCTCAGTTTTAGGTCTAAATATATATCACTTCCCATCTTTACAAAAAGAAAATAAGTTGCTAGTGATTTTTTTTTTATCTTTCAGTGCCCGTTGTGGTAGTAAGCCTTCATTGTTTTCCAAACTCATGTTCCTGTCTTAGCAACAATTTGACATTCACCTGGTCATGACAAAAAGCTTCTATAGAGGAGTCCTAAGGATAGGGCAGGGCGGGTTTAAGACCAAAATAAAAACTCACCAAAGAAAATAAAGAATAACTTTTAAAGTATAAAACAGTGATACCATGCTGTTTTTAAAATAGAATTTGCTGTTTTGAAATAGCATTTCTCCACCCCTGACTATAATGAAACTACCAAAGGGATATATCAAAATTGCTTGCAGGTCTCTGATTTCAATGTCAGATGCACTCAAGTATAAGAACTATTCCTTCATTTGGAAGACATCATTTTTGGGGAAAGAATTTATGTGCAAGTGGAGAATTGATATTTTTAGCCATTTATGATATTGAGATTGCATTATTCTCAAAAATCACAATTGTGAATATCTGGCACTCTGTGTATATCACCCCCTATGCAGAGGTTAACAGATGTTTTCTACTGCAGCACAACAATCTTTCAGGTGCCATAATACTCTTCATTATTGCTATATGCAATTCAGTTCAAAGTACCCTTTCCTTGTATAGGATTACTAAACCTGCAAATGTAATTACAGAAAGGCATTTGGCCTTCTGACCTGGTGGCATATCTTAACTCTCAATATTTCATCAAAATAAAAGTTCACCTGGACTGTACCTAAACAGTGTAAATTGAGTCCACCTAGGAAGCTATTCACAGGTAATCTTCCTTTAGCAACTGCCTTAAACAATGATCATTTGCAATTACGATGATGATGAAAAAATAACTTTGCATTCAATGCATACATTTACAATTTTCATAGTGTCTACCTGTTAGTGACATTCAGCATTACTTGTGTTAGCACACATTGACCTGTGCCTTACTGATTTTTTTATCTCCTCCTTTTTTTGCAGAGTGGAGAGATTGCTTAAACAAGATTTCTGTTCCTGAGGTGCTTTCTATGCAGTGGATCCCTAAATAGTACTAACTGTAAGTTAAAAAGCTCAGTTCTGTAACCTTAAACCAGAGGTCTTCAAACTTGCAGAATTCAAGTTTCCAGCTATGGTGGCTGGAGAATTCTGAGAGTTGAAGTCCACAACTCTTAAAGCTGCCGGGTTTGAAAACTCTGCCTTAAACAGTTGATTGGAAGCTGTTTATGTTCAAGCATGCATATTTTTGGACATATGTAAATCCTTTTATACAATTTTGACCAAAATAGGGTGGTGGCTTGCAGACACTCTTCAGTATTGCTTTCTGTGCATTAATAGAATCTATTTTACAAAATTGCTGACATAGCGTTCATTGAGAATTATATACCCGCAGAATCAAATGAACCTGTGAATGGTGTGGTATGGGAAAATAGAGACAGCCCACCAGGAAAGTTCTTGATTTAAAACTTGCTGACAGATGCTATGTCTATGACCACACATACTCATAAACACCTTTGCCCTTTTTAAACTGAACCACTGCACAGCCCTAATAATGATCAGGTACAGTATGTTGCATATCTTATTTATGCTTTGCTTCAACCAGCCACTTTTCCAAAGGTGCCAGTGGAGGTGTCTTCTGGGCATCTGAAGGTATTTAAAGCACCTGCTCTGATGTGGCTTGGCTTTGCTGAGCTGTCACTTTGCAAGGCAGCCTCAAAGAGGGCCTTCAATCAGGGCTCTGTTCCACGCAAAGTCCCCTGTGTGGCTTCCCTAGCTCAGTTTTCCAGCAGTAGAGAAATACCTTCTTATCCTCTGCTGCCTTTTAATTCAGATGTTTGCATTTGTTATGCAAAGTTAATTGTGAATACATTTTTTGTTCTTGATGCTTAGTGGTCATTTTAATAGGTGCTTTAATTGTTTGTTTATAGTTGTTTGCTAGGCTGTGTGAGGCTAATGTTCTTAGTTTATATTTTTAGATATAATTTAGATAATTTAGTACATTTTCCACTTTGGAAAATTTACATTTAAAGGAAATATTTACATTCCAAAATAAACACTATTTTAGGCCCACACATTTTTTTAATGCATACACTATATATTCAGTCAATGACTCTATATAATAATAAATCCATATTTATAAAACAACTCATGGGATTTGCAATGCCAGGATAACAGATTATGGAAACCAGGTCTGAATGGCAATTAGGTATAAAGAGCATTCTGTATCTGTGGATCACTTTCAGTTCTGATTCACATAAATGTATGTTTTTCATTGAAATTTTGAAAGCAAATCCAAGAATTAGTATTGCTGAAGAGTATATGTTTCTTAACAGAAAAAGAATAATAGCTATAATAAAAAACAATTCATTGTTTTAAACTGTAAATATTATTGATCTGATATGGTAATTAAATATAATTAATGTTACAGGTTTTTACTGAGGGATAACAAAACCTCTGCAGCAAATTTTATATCATGAATTACAGAAAAGTGCCAGGAGCCTGAGGTAAAGATTTCATTACAGAAATAAAAATAAATCATAATGCAAAATTTCTGGGAATCTATACATGGCGATGAAAATTGAAGCTGAGATATTTCACTGTTTCAGTTTCACTCTATCAATTGAATTCATGCTTTTTATATGATTTTTTTAAAAAAAGAGACGGAAAGTACCAATCCATAGTGCCTTGCCATAGAACATAAAATAACCCATGGATTTCATCCAAACCATTTTAAAACGCAACCACCAAGAAAAATGAGGTTGAAGCTTAACTGTGAAATTTGCACCAGAGACAGTGCCACTGCAGGCTGTTTTGAAAGGATCTAGTCTAGTACCATTTCCCTGAAATACGAGTGATCTATTGCTGGTATATGAAAACGCTTTAGGAAATTGGCTGCTACTTCAGACCCTAGCTCAGAGCAAGCACCTCAGGCAAGGGATTTTATGGTTTCTGCTTCTTTGGTTTTTAAAAAAATGAATGCCAGTTCAATAGCAATTGATACCATTTTGCCTTTCCCCATAAACGTAAACATATGTTAAGAGAGCCACAGATAACTTTTCAGCTCTTTATGGGTTTGGACTGAAAGTTGAATTAATAAAGTAGAAACGGCATGTAGAAGAAACTTCAAAGTTGTAGAAGCAAACTAAATGACAGGGTAAAATGTATAGTGAATATTGCCTCAGTTTTCTCTCTCTCTCTCTCTCTCTCTTGATCTTCTCATTATTATTGTCAAAAAAATTGGAACTCAGTCCCAATTGAGACCACTTGATAGGGGAATCTTAATCCTTCCCAGCTCATTTGTGTTTAAAAACGTATCTCCCAGCTCCATGGTGCCTATGCAGTTATTTAATTCCCATTTATGCTTTTATAGTTATTTTTTTTTAAGGCTACAAAAAAGTTAGGGTCTTTTTTTCTATCGAGTGTCACATTCTGTTGATCCAATAAGTTCACCATTAATGTTTTGGGGTTTGTTTGGTTTTTTTAATTATGAAATAACAACCAGACAAAGGGCAGTGCCATACATCATTTCCCTATCATCTAGTTTGCCCTTCAAAGTCATCATATAAAAATCATAATTTAATTAATCATCAGAGATTTCTCTGCATGGGCTTCTTAAATGAAACAAATGAATGACACCTCATAAACTGAAATATGAAACAATATAATTATACAATACACTGAAGAAACAATATAGTGGTTAACAGTCAGTTGTCCCACAAGGGGAATGATAGTCACAGCAGCACAAATGAAATACCATCCTTCACTTTTTTTACTTCTTCTTTAGACTCCACTGATTCAGCTGCTAACAGCCTGAAGGAACTCTTGTCAGATTGACTCTCCCCTCTCAGAAACTAGACTTCCCCCATTTTACAACTCACAGCTTGAAACTGAGATATGGGCATTCTTTAATAAGTATGTCAAATTTTCTGTCTATTTATCTATTTCTCCATCATCTATCTATCTATCTATCTATCTATCTATCATCTACTGTATCTACTGTATCTATCTATCTATCATCTTTTTTCCCCCAGAAATATAGTGATAGAGATTTAAAATCTGAATATGAAACTGTACTGTAGAATCAAACTATACCTAGGAAGGAAAGCAATTGATTACTTTCTAGGAAGAGAAAAATGTTTTGCCCCAGGTACTTCAATATCATTTACCAGCCGGAAACCTTTTAGTTGTGCTAGAAACCTCTATTCTATCCTGGGAAATATGGAAGTTGTAGTGCAACTAGCTGGAGGGCACTAGGCTGGATGAAGTGTCTTCTGAAGCAAGCAGGGGGAAAAACCCCTTCAATACATCCTAAGTCTTCTGAAGAATAAACAGATGTAATTAAATTACATTTCAAAATGAATGATTGCAACTGTATTATTTGGACAAAACCACTTACAAGTCTGAACATCTGTGGCAATTTTTCATCTTGAACCATATAGAACCATGCCAAATCCTCTACCTGACTGAGGACTAATCAAATTCAGTGATCTCAGCTAGCATAATTAAGGCTCAGTTTAAATCTTAGCTACCATATGTCATTAAAATGATATTATTTTGGTGTAACAGTAGATTGGTCACAAAGCTTGAAATCTTCAGGCTTCCTCCCAATTGTGATATATATCTTGATGGTTTTAAGACTTTACATAAATATATGGTCAGCCCAAGTAAGAACTTTTAAAACGTTATAGCCAAATATGGCATCCTCTGTACAACACCAACATCTGAGAAGCTTCAGTAGGAGAAAGTAAAATAAAAAATGCATAAATTGCATTATATATTGTGTCTTTCTAACTAGATTGGCTGAACAACTGAAAGCACAGGGCCATAATCAGGCACTGACATGGGAAACATAAAGCTGGAAGAGGGTGACGCCGTGCACAGTTTGGTCCCAATCATTCTCCATCTTCCATATATTCAGGGGAGAAGAGACATGTTCTTGTATTTGCTTATCCCAGCTCTCCATATAATTCTGGATGCAAAAAAGTAGCTTCCCAGATAGCACAAATGATACTTGTGGTAATGTATGTGCAATCAGTTATTTCAGGAACTTTTGTTACACTGATTTCATTCCTATTAGCACAACTTCAATAGTGGATTGAGAGACAACAGCTGATGTTCATGTTATGCAAACAGCCTTGTAGAATTCTATTTGACTCCATTTGCTATTTAATATCTATATGTAACCTATTATATGTGCATATTAATCAATTACTAGGAACTTTGGAGTTAATCCCCAAAATGCTCTTTATAACAGACAAACAGGCACATTTGTAACAATTGGGTCACCACAATCATGTTGACCCAGATACCAAGGCTAGTAAGATAACCTGTCAGCTTCAAAAGATGGACAACACAAATACTTCCTTTTAAATTTTATAAATTGTTGTTATATTATTTTTATGGTGTGTGAGTAATCTACGGTTAGATTCATAGTCTAAAATGACTGAAAACTTAATAATTCAAATCCTAACAAAGGAACTAAGAATTATTAAGGTATGCTTAAGAATTATTATTATTTGATATGTACATCAAGCTTTTATATAACATTTTTGCTATTCCTAAATACAAGAATGCTTTACCTACATCACAGACTTCTAGTCCTTGAAGTTCTGGAGAACAGATGGGATGTGAACAAAAAACAAATAATTGACTGAATTTCCATCCCACTGGAACATACTAATTTTGATCTTTAAAACATTTTATGACTTAGGACCAGGATACTCAAAAAGCATATGAACCCATTCATACTTTCTCATCGTCAGTGACTGAAATTCTTTGCTCATAGGGAAACCCATGCATTTTTCCATCAAATAGTGGGGAGCTGGCCAGTATTGAAGAGATATCCATTAGTAGCAGGTGAAATACACCAAATAATTTTCACTACAGCACTAAGACATCTTAAAGACGGGCTTAGGATTCTAACCCCATTTTCTTTTTAGCAGGCTGGGGCAGTGAGAGAACTGCCTTTAAAGACAGTAACTTGAATGAATCAGTGAAATTGTTATTTTTTTCCTCCATCTTCATGACTTGTGCTGGTTGAGCATCTGGGGCTGAGATGGAAACAGATACAATAGGTTCATGCATACAAATGAGTGTGGCATTTTCCACATACATGTGCAACCCTGTCCAAGAAATGCTACTGAAAATGTTTGGGGTAATAAATAACACAGATAAAAACCTTCAAGCAGTAATAAATAGAATGGAAGCCCAGGCTGTGATGCCTGGCAGGAGAGAAGAGTTATTAATAAGTGCCCCTAGTTTTGCCTACAGAACATCAGAAGGCATGAGACAACTGTTATTTGCCTCAGCTCATCCCTTCCCTACTTGGTAAACCGAAGCCATTCTTTTTGCTGCCAGATTTCAGTCAATGCAAAAAAAAAATGAGCATATATACATGAAGGTTAGTAAAAATGAAAATAATGAAAATGTTTTAAAGAACTGGCATCTGCTCATAGAGATTCTGCAAAGCCAATGAAATGCTAAATGCAATTGATGAATTATTCATTGTGAATTACTCATTTCTCATGCCAAGCTACTTTGATCTAACTAGGCATTTTCATTGGAGAGCCTTTATAAGCTTTATCCCTAGTTGCTACTATTCCTTCCAAAGTCCATAAAATAGCATTCAGGGATTTTTTGGCATGACTATTCACAATGTATTAATATTAGTTATTGATTCAGAATGTAGTATATAATGGATTCTTAAGACATAAAAACAAGGTGTACTTTGCTATTTTAAGCGGGAGAGTTTTTCCTATCTTGAAACCCCTTAAAGAGATTCAGCATGTTTACTCCAAAGTAAACCGTACTCTCTATAATTAGCTTATTCTCAGATAAGTATGTTTGCAGTCTTAATTGTTCAAAGGCATTTTTGCATGCTGGTGATATTTCTTGAGGCAAATGGATAAGAGCCGATGTACCCCTCTTGAACTCTGAGAACAAATACAGTGAACTACATTGTTTGGACTCTACAAAATTGACTAATTAAACTTGTATAGCTAGATTTTCCTGCTAGGACTGAATCTTAATCTGGAGGAGCTGGTCTCAGGTGTAAATATTTCTAAAGGAACTCACTTTAAAGTAAGGGACATCTAATTATTATTCTTATAGTGTAGATGGTCAAAACTGTTTACTTCTTGATGACAGTGGCTCTTGAGCCACAAAATACTAATACTCTGCTCCTCTTCATTCATAAATGCTCTCTACATAGAATGCTCTCTACATGGGGCTCCCCTTGAAGAACGCCCGGAAGCTCCAACTGGTCCAGAATGTGGCTGCATGGGTGATTATGGGAGCGACATATAACATCCCTCCTGCGCGAGCTGCACTGGCTTCCAGTGGTCTTCCGGGTGTGATTCAAGGTGTTGGTTACCACCTTTAGAGTGCTC
>JANHZT010003969.1:13621-25627 GCA_032468215.1 Stegonotus admiraltiensis
AGGGCTCTGCATCAGAGGCAGAGAGGGAGATAGACAGCAGTGAGGCAGAGGAACAGCTGGAGCCCATTCCCAGTGTGCGCATGTGCAGAGCTGCCAGAAGACAACTCAGAAAGCAGGATCGACTTGGGAGTAAAGCCACACCTTGGACATGGTTGGCCCCTCCCATAGGAAACAAAAGAGGAGCGAACGGAGAGGGGGCTTTTGCAGGAAACAATGCATTCATTTGGCCGTTTCAAGAGTGAAAAGTTAGTGACTCTAAGAGACTCTGTGCCAAGTTTTGCCTTACTCTGCATTTGGAAACAAATTACGTGGCAGCTTGCCAAGCAAGATAAGGTGTGTTGAGAAATATTCCTTTGAAAAACTGTTTGGACAAACCTTTCTGGCTGTGAATGAAAGTAATTCACAGTCGTGTAAATAAAAGGTTTTGCCAGGACCAATTCCTGCTTCCTGCTTTTTAACAGAGCCTAGGTCAGAACAAGCTAAGACACTCCTTGGGCTTAGGCCTTGCACAAAATCAAGTGTTTAGGACCTTGTGAAAGGGTTGGGGCTGACCTAATCTCAAATGGAATTATGTTACACAGGGCAGGATATACCACAACTTCTCTCAAGACAACCAGCAATGATCAAATGCAGAGATAGGACAAGTCATGCTGGAATGCACAGCATCATTTCCTCACAGACCAGCAGGAACCCCAGGAAATATGGCAAGTTACTGCCCCAGACATTCCATCTGAACATGCTCAGGAGGAATTCAGGATCTGGTGAATCTGAATGAGTTTGTCAGCAAAATGCTATGCAAAATGGACACAGTGGGGCCAAGCAGAAGATCTATTTTGTTTCTTCCTAACAAAAACTCAGCAACCCTGACCAGTGCCACTGCAATGGGAGAAGATGTCAAGATACTCCTTTTCTCTTTCTGTCATTGTATATACCAAAGCTTGGGCTTACTTTTCATTTTCTCCACTACTTTTCATCTTTCTCCACTACTTTTCATCTTTCTCCACTAACACTTCAGTCCTTCAGACCTCACTTCTGCCACTTCATCTTCCACAGTTCCTCAGTAAACCAAGATTAACAGAGAGAAAACCCTGGGGAGCAATATGATCAAGAGTCCAGCTGACCCCTCGTTGTTGGTGGCTAACCAGACAATCAATGAAACTGCTTATCAAATTGCTGTGAAAATCCCCAAGTACCTGCTGGAATCCATCTAGATGACAGATCATGTAAATAGTTTGCCCTGTTTGCCCTGCAAAAGTCCCAGGCAGCAGCCAGCACCAGGGTATGATTTGACCATGGCTAGGCATTAATATTCTGAGGGATGCGGTGGCTCAGTGGCTAAGACACTGAGCTTGCCAATCAAAAGGTCAGCAGTTCAGTGGTTCAAATCCCTAGTGCCGCGTAATGGGGTGAGCTCCTGTTACTTGTCTCAGCTTCTGCCAACGTAGCAGTTCGAAAGCACGTAAAAAAATGCAAGTAGGAAAATAGGGACCACCTCTGGTGGGAAGGTAACTGTTCCATGCACCTTTGGTGTTTAGTCATGCTGACCACAGAGACATCTTCAGGCAGCGCTGGCTCTTCGGCTTTGAAACAGAGATGAGCACCACCCCCTAGAGTCGGGAACGACTAGCACATATGTGTGAAGGGAACCTTTACCTTTAGGCATTGATATTGGCATATTCTATCTCAACAGGAAAAAAGAATTGACATCAATATTAACCTGCTTTCCTAAAACCAGAAAAAAATTGCCAACAATAAATGTTAAACAGGAAGAGCTAATTAGAATAGTATAAGGGACTGGAAAGCTTTAAAAGTCAAAGCCAATGAACCTTTAGATTGTAATGTAATACACCACCTAAGGGTGCAGTTTGACTCAATATGTTTTTCTGCATTGCAAGTGTGCTGTAACATTAATATCTTTATTTTCAAAGTAACTTTGAGAAAATTATGGTTGATTATCCATATGGACTAATGCTGGAATCCATCTGGTAGGTCTTCAGGGAAATCTTCAGTAATATCTTTACCATCACTTTGTATTTTATTTTGAATTTCTTTTTTTTTAATCCACCAGAGGTGAATTCTTTTTGGCAACTGCTACATTACTTGGAGGTATTTCTCAGCAGTTGATGTAGCAGCTGAGAAATATTTCAAGGAAACTTTTTGATCTAGTACCTTTCTTTGAAGAGTCATGTCGGTATATGTTCCAAGCAGCTTGTCTAAAAAGAAATTGGCAGACTGTTTCAAGCCAGTCAGCTTAGGAGCTGCAATATTAGACTTGTAAAGAGTTTCAGTTATGTAAAATTGCCCTTTGGTGTAAGTTTCCTGTGCTGTTTTCACAAAGGTGAGAGTTCACCAGTTTAATGTATTTGTCAATGTATCTTTCTGTGCAAAGTTCTTGAGGCAGCACTAATTGGTTTTTTTGGTGTACCATGGCTTCCTGAGACAAAACACAGCTTCTTCATACAGTAACCCTACATATTCAGTGCAGTCAAAATTAGATTAAGTAACAATGAAAGGTCCTAATGAATCCTAGGTCATTTTTCTCCAAGTTAAGGTAGTCCTTTCTTGCTGACTGCCTTGCTTAATAACCAAAGTTACAACGATGTAAAAAAAATATTTTTTGGGCCAATCTTTGTATTTATAATTGTGTCATCATCCTACTGTATTGTGATCACCATTTGTTGCTTCACAACAAGATTCTGAGTTAATAGAAAATGTGGAAGTAAAAAGAGCTGTGGTGGCGCAGGGGTTAGAGTGCAGTACTGCAGGCTACTTCTGCTGACTGCCGGCTGCTTGCAATTTGGCAGATCAAATCTCACCAGGCTCAAGGTTGACTCAGCCTTCCATCCTTCTGAGGTCAGTAAAGTGAGGAGCCAGATTGTTGGGGGCAATAGGCTGACTCTGTAAACCACTTAGAGAAGGCTGTAAAAGCCCTGTGAAGCAGTATGTAAGTCTAAGTGCTATTGCTAAAATCATAACATATTATGATTCACTTACTGACCACTCACTTACTGACCAAATGGGAAGTAACATTATAAGCCCATCGTGGTCATTGGATTTTCTGCTTAGCAACTATGGCACTTTGCATTAGAATAGTCAGTCCCAACTGTGGTTAAGTGATGGCTAACTGTATTATGATTCTTAGTGCAACATTGTGTTCTTCCTTAACAGCAACGTAGCCTTTGCCTACAAGAGCTCGAAGAAACATGATGGAATTCAAATTGGAAAGATTTGCATTAAATAAAATATATTTAATTATAATCATCACTATCTAAAACTGTATAATCAAGCCTACAAGTGGGTTGTTCTATACATACAAACTTGTAATGTAGATTAATAATCCAATTCAGAAATATGAAATTATTGTTTGAAACTCCACAGTCAGCCAGAGGTGGTTGATCATAGTATTAGGCATTTTGCTTACCCTTCTGAAGGCAAGTGTAACTACAAGAAACAGAATTGCAATTGCAATTTGTAAATCTCACCTTGAAGGATACAGTCCCACAATAATACAACTAAATATATAGATGTGTTTTGTAAGATTATATATTCATATATATTTGCAGAATTTTTAGTTTTTTCTTCAGTTGAAAAGAATAATATTTATAGTAGTAGTCATTTTACAAATAAAATAAAGGACCTAGTGTTTTGCATCTAATGGTATTCATTGCAGCCCATTGTTGGAAGAAATATCCGTTTCAGTTCCAAGCTGGGAGGAAGACACTGGAAACATGGAGGCTGGTTGGAAAGATAGTTTGATGCTGAAGCAGAACCACCAAGCACTTGGTTCTCTGGTGCAGCTGACCATGTGGAGTTGAGAGTGAGGGGGGGTTATACCTTCTCTTGGGCTTTGAACTTCCTGTTCCTGTGTAAGAACATGTATTCTATTGGCTGTTGTCAGATTCCTATGGGGTCATGTTTGTCTGAGCTCCCAGGCTTGGTTGAAGTTTGCTGGGTGATGCAATGTCTTTAGGAGATTATGCCATAATCTCCTAAAATGGGCATGCTGCCCATCTAGCATGCCTCTGCTGCTAGATGGGTTAATCCTATTATGTCCTGGAGGGTTATGTCTTAATCCCATCACCCTGGAGCTGGAGGTCTTTTCTCTAGTAGAGAGGCTGGCCCAGTCTTTCTTAATGGGCACCAAATATCTGCTGGGGGCAAGGAGCTGCTTAAAACATGTTTCTTCTTTTATCATCCAGGGAAATATAATATTTTGGCTTTTTTAATATTTCTCAAAATATTTCATTCTTCTAGGAGATGGGTGCTAACTTTGTACACCATGCTCTCAAGTCACTAGCACAATTTATTTAATTGATGTAGGATTTCTGTGGTGGTCCTCCATGGGCTATGGTGTTCTCTGATGACAGAAAAAAGCTTCTGCCTCTGGGGAAGAAATCCAAAACTGGTTTCTTTCTTCTATCTTCTGCTGGCCTCTACAACTGGTTATTTCCAATCTAGCAAAGGAGTACACAATTAAATTTCAAGGGGAAAAAATAAAAATAAGGAGATGATGGAGGTGGAGGTGGAGGTGGAGATTCAAATCTGCCTTTGCCATCACTTCTGCCCTGCCAGCCTGCAGCTGTTTGACTTTGAATTCCTACTCTGAAGCATTCTGACAGAGCATGAGAGTTGCTCTGCCCATAAGCCTGCTACGGAAGATTTTTACTTAATGGAAAGATTTGGGTGGAGGAGAGTGTTTGCATGTCTGCAATTTTGAACATTTTACTTACTTAGGCTATTGCAGATGTCATAAAGAGGTTCAGATCCAAAGATCACCTCTATCTGTTTATTCTCGTAATACAAGTTCATGTGAATTATTCACATTCATATTCAGGGAAAGTAATTATAGTTTTACAATCGTAATATCCCTAAATTTAGATTGGGAAGCTACCCTGCAATCCTCAAGTGCCATCAAGGTTGCCAATCCAGCAAATACTACAAAGGGGGCTGCCTCCTCTTCTCCTTCCTCCTCAGGAAATTGAGTTGTCCTATGTCCTAGGAAGCACTTTCCCTCCCCCTCCCCTCTCCTCCCCTCCCGACTGGTTGCTAAGTGGATTGCCTTTCTGCTTCAGGCAGCATTACATCCACTTGTCAAACAGAGGAATTGTTTGATTCTCAAAACTGTCCAGGCCTCCACTTGTCCTGGAGTTCATAATCTGCCCCTGGTATGGAGCTGCTCAGTAAAATATGTTGGCAAAGATTTTTTTTTCTCTCTATTCCACATGCCACCTTGGAATCAAAATCTCATACACTCTAACAAAACATTTTTAAATACATTCAACTAACACAGATTTTATTTTTCTATGTGCCACCAGGTTTTGAACTAGAAGTGCATCTATTGAAAATCAGGCACCGTTTTCTTCAGAGTTGCATCTAATTGTGCAGGTAACCAAAAGCAGGTCACAGAGAGCGCTAGTTATCTGCAGATTTATTTGAAAGTGAAAAGTGCTTCCTGTTTTAGCTGTATTATCAGTAACTTGAGGTTTTGGTATACAATGATGAAAATCACTGAAACAATTGTTGTTGTTTCTGCACTATCCTGGCATTGCAATTTTAAAAGAGTACAACAAAAAATGCTCAGATTTATAGACTGAAAAGTGTCTTTCGTAAGGTCTGAATAGCAGACCACAAATCAGTTTGCTGAAGAGGTTTCCTGACATTCTAAACAATTTTACAGAGGAATGAAAGTTTACTTCAAAAAGAAGATAGGCTGAATGGATGTATGGTGGTAGAGCTTGAGGAATGGGGCGCTGAGACAGAAGCCTAGCAGAAAAAATAAAAGAGTGGGAAACACTCTCTGGGTTTCTCAAGAGAAAGTAGGATACAATTCTAGATGTATTTCCTAGGGAGCAAGCCCTGCTGAAATTGACTTTTTGAACAGGATTGTGTTTCATGTGCACTATCTTTGTATGCAAAATGAAGTACTCATGTTTTGTTCTTATTACAGTTCAGAGTCTTGGAAGTGGAATAATTAGTTATTATATTCTTTTACTTGCTCCTAGTGCCAGGATTCTTTGAAATCATACAAATGTACCATAGGGATCTGGATGCATATCACAATCAGAATAGAGCTGGAAGGAGCCTTAGAGGTCTTCTAGTCCAGCCCCCTGCTCAAGCAGATCCTATACCATTTCAGACAAGTGACTGTCCAGACTTTTCTTCAGAAGCACCCGCAACTTTTGACCGCAAGCTGTTCCACTGGTTAATTGTCCTCACTGTTAGGAAGTTTCCCCTTAATTCCAGGTTGCTTCTCTCCTTGATTAATTTCCATCCATTGATTCTTGTCCTGTCCTCTGGTGCTTTGGAAAATAAATTGACCCCCTCCTCTTTATAAAGGTAAAGGTTCCCCTCACACATATGTGCTAGTTGTTCCCGACTCTAGGGGGCGGTGCTCATTTCCATTTCAAAGCCGAAGAGCCAGCGCTGTCCGAAGACAACTCTGTGGTCATGTGGCTGGCATGACTAAATGCCAAAGGTGCATGGAACGCTGTTACCTTCCCAACAAAGGTGGTCCCTATTTTTCTACCTGCATTTTTTACGTGCTTTCGAACTGCTAGGTTGGCAGAAGCTGGGACAAGTAACGGGAGCTCACCCTGTTATGCGGCACTAGGGATTCGAACTTCTGAACTGCCGACCTTTCGATCGACAAGATCAGCGTCTTAGCCACTGAGCCACCGAGTCCCCTTTATCCCTCCTCTTTATAGCAGCCCCTCAAATAGTAGAATACTGCTATCCTGTCACCCCTAGTCCTTCTTTTCTCTAGACCAGCCAAATCCTGTAACCGTTCGTCATATGTTTTAATATATCTGAGATGTATCACATATATATCTGAGATCTCAGAGCTGCAACCTGCCCCTGGAAGTTGCTACAAAATTAAACATGTTACTGTGATAGGGGACTAGTAACTACATATTCTTGTCTTACCTCAAAAAACAAATAAAAACGAGGTAACCTTTATATCTACAACTTATGCATTGGAAGGATGATCTGGAAATAAATGACCTCTATGTTGAGGTTTGGTGAAAATAGGCACATTTCTATCCATTTAAGGAAGCTAAAGCAAAGGTCTGCTTTGTCTTTCAACCTTCTTACTGGGCTACAACAAATTACCCATTAGTCAGCAAGTTATCACTTGCAACACAGCTGTTTAAAGGCCATAAAATACTTTAGGCTATAAGTTATTTCAACAAGATACCAAAATCCCTGTTTGGCTTGTGCATATGCAGGCATGCACGTACAAGCACACAACACCCCCTCTGATATATAAATATGTACACAAAAACTCATTTAACTCTTGCTTTCTTTTCCTTCAAAGGTTTGACAAAACCTTTTATTTCTGAAGATTATGTTTGCTGAAAATGATAAAGCAACTGACACTGTTTATACTCTCCGAAAGAGGCCATGAGCTATTACAGTTGTGCTTTTTGGGCTCTGAGTCTTTTCACTGAACTCCATTTATGTAACTAACTCTCTTGTTAGTCCACCAAAAGGAGCATGAGGTTGCAAAAGTAAACAGGGCTTTGAAAGTTTCTTTGAAGATTTGTAATCAGGATTCTTGGATTCTTGCTAATTACCAGATAATGTGCAGTTAAGTGTTTGTAACTACCTTATTTCTTTTATAGCCCTACAGTAATTGTGTGTTTATTGTGAAGGAAATAGGATAGGATATGCATCCATTTTATGTACCTATAATCACCAAGGCCTCCCACAGGGGACTAATGTGAACCAAAAAAAATTGTTTAAATTGTCGGAGACCACCTAAGGGCATAACTATGGGTGGGGGCATTTTAGTGCATCAGGAACTGTCTTCTAGAATCCATTCAAGGACTTGACAACCAGCATTGTATCCAGGAGGGAAAATGGCATCACATATAGACTGTATAATCTGGGTGGGCTTATTCACATTGCCCTTATTTCTTTTACACTTCTAAATAGTATAATACACAGTGACTGAGTATGAGTATTATGCACAATGAGTTTTTGGTCATATGGCAAGTGCAAGTCCCAGTCCAATTATGAAGTCTCTAGATGAGAATTCAAAGGTTGTTCCAGGTTTGAAAAATGATAGAAATACACAATAGTTAAGTAATGTGAAGGGGCTGCATTGCAAGATGTTTTTTGGATTATTAGTGCTTTTTTTAAAAAATCTATCTGTCATGAATTGCTCTTTTAAGAAATTCTGACTACCATTTTTTTTACAAATGAGTATAGAAAAGAGAAGTACAGAACTTAATGCCATAGTTGTTTAATTCCTTTTTATACATTTGGACAAATACTACAAGTTACCAAAAGTAGGATTTTGGAGATAATACTGTACTGTATGATCTATAGAGCCGTTCATTGTCCTCTATGAGCCTTTACCAGAACATTTTCTTGCTGGTGATCCAACTCTTTTTTATTCATTTCTTTATTTGTTTAAAGCATTTATACAGCTCTACATCTTGAACCAAACTCTGGGAACTCGTTACCTAAAAATAAAAAAGATATATATCAATAATACATAAAATAAAAATGATATATACCAGTGGTGGGTTTCAAAAATTTTTACTACCGGTTCTGTGGGTGTGGTTTGATGGGCGTGGCAGGGGAAGAATACTGTAAAATCTCCATTCCCTCCCCCAATCCAGGGGAAGGTTACTGCAAAATCCCCATTTCCTCACAATTAGCTGGGACTTGGAAGGTAGAGAATAGATGGGGGTGGGGCCAGTCAGAATTTTTACTACCGGTTATCCAAACTACTGAAAATTTCTGCTACAGTTCTCCAGAACTGGTCAGAACCTGCTGAAACCCACCTCTGGTATATACCAATAATGAACTTTAAAAAAAACTAAAACAAAAAGGATCTGTCAGCACAACTAAACTTTACCATGCAGCCCCCAAATTCACCCCATGCCAATCTCTCCCAATCCTAGTGATCGGGGAGAAACAAAATCTTAAGTGCTTTTCAGAAACAATTAAAGGAGTGGGGGACAGCCATATCTCAAGAGAGAGCATGTTCAAACTGAGCAGAGGCTTCCATGGAAAAGACATTCTTCCTAGGTCCTATAAGATGGCATCATTTAAGTGAAGGGACCAGGAGGGTGCCTATTCTACCAAATCTGGTGAAATGAGCAGATGTCCCTTTAGAGGCAGTCCTGCAAATAATGTTTCTGTTGACCACAAATCTCAGTTAAAGAGTTGGCATGTTATGAAGTAATATGGCAGCATGTATTTGCCCATTAACCGAGCTTTAACAACTTGGTATGACCTGTGAAGTTGTTTTTTTCCTAGTTAACTGAGAAAGAAAGTATCACTACATAAAGATATTTATGATATTATCTGTAATGAGCATTGTTTATCAGCAGTGATCCTTTTTTGATAGTTTTTTAAAAAGACACATTAGAAAAGGTTATTGCAAAGGGTCCAAGACATGCTTTGCAAGATGTTGTGTTGCCATCTAGGGGCCAGTATACCATATGCCTTTCCAGCAGGAAAACAGCAACCACAACAGATTTCAAAGTACACATTTCTATTCCATTCTCTGCTCTAGCTCTTATTTAATCAGGAAATATGAAAGGAATTGTTGTAAATTCAACAATCCAGCTACATTGGCCTCTATCTATTTGTTTTCCCACACAACACTCAGGTACATGTGAAAGTTTGAAAGAAAGATAATTTTCTTTCTTTAGCTCTCCTGCTATTTATAGAACCTCCTTTCTGGCCATTGCTACCACAGTACTGCATCTTCTCTCTCTGCTGGGCTTATGGAAATTTGGAAAGAAAGCATTAAAACAAGTATAGTCCTTAGCATACATATCCAGTTAATTCTGTATATCAGTAACAGAAGCAACCTTAGAAAAATAGAAGGTGCAATAGATGACTCCTCTGAACATTACTTCTGAGAAGTAATGTTCAGAGGAGGTATGGGAAAAGCACTCAAGATTCATTTCCCAGAAGCAAAGAGGCCATCCTGTTTGCCCCCACAAGATAAATTTCTTTGTACCCTACCTGTGCTGTAGCATAAGGTTGCTTTCAATCACCTCCCCCTGCTTACAACAGCACCAAAGCCAGACATCTGTAAAGAGATGTCATGTTTGGGAGGAAATTCTAAGTTCTTTGGCTTCAGTGTGCAGCCACAGTGGGTGATCCCATAACAATGCCAAACTTGGATTATATTTGGAGAACTGCTCACTCAACTCCCTGTGGTATCATCTGGCCAAAAATCCTGGCCAACGTGGAACCGGAAAAGAAGACGGGTAGCACTGCTCCATCCATTATCACACATTTCTTCTAATACCTACCAGCAGCCTCCAGCACCTACTGGCCAAAGCTCTGGAAATGTGAATCTGACCCACGCTGGAATTACTTCAGTGCAGTTGGAGCTGTGCAGTTGGAAGTGTCAAGAATGCACCAAATCTCTTTCTGATTCCACGTGTTTCAAGGATTCCCCCCAGTCTGCACCAAAACTACTGTATCTGACCTGGGAGATCCCTAGGAAGTATAGCAGGCAAAAAATCTGGGGAGAAAGGTTTGCAGGATCTCTTAGCTCCACGTTAGATGAAGAATGGTAAGACCATATTTGTTAAGGGAGAGTGGTACTAAAAAGATAAATGAGTCTCTAACTATTCCCCATAATCTTAAATATTGTCTGAATATTTATCAGTGGTAAGAAAGGTTTGCTATATCTAGCTGAAATGCAATTTTTTATGGGCCATGGCTGACTTAGATTTCTGGAAACTGATGTTTGAGAATTGCTGAAGACCTTCATGTTTCCTGCTACAGTATGTTGTAGTTCTTACTCACCAGGTTTTATCCAACTTGGATTTTTGTTGTTTATCTCTTGGGCTTGAATAAACATTTTGGAAGCTCACATCTGGAGACAAGACTGGTAAATTTTCAAATAACTTTAGAAAATTGAATAATATGCCTAAGGAAATCTATATATTTGAATACTATGTATAAGGTAGGCAAATTAAATCATTATCTGAGCTGATACGTCAGTGTCAAATCAATGTTAAATCAATTTCTGAGCCAGTTTGGTGTAGGGGTTAAGGCATCAGGCTAAAAACTGGGAAACTATGAAGTCTAGTCCTATTTTAGGCATGAAGCCAGCTGGGTGACCTTGGGTCTCTCTTAGCCCTGAGACACAGGCAATGACAAACCCCTTCTGAAAATCTTGCCAATAAACTGTTAGAACATGTCGAGGCAGTTGCCAGAAGCCAACACTGGCTCAAAAGGGAGGGAGGAGTCACACATACATACATACACATATACATACTGAGCTGATAAATATTTTTTTTGCTTAGTGCTTCAGTTGAAAAAGAGCAAGAGCATTGAAGTCTAATCTCACAGGACAAAAGTATTTTTTTGTATTAGTTAACTATTATATTAATCATCAATTTCTGTGTGAATAACCCACCTGTGTTTTTAACAACTGAACAGACCCAAAAACAATTAAAACCCATTCATGTCTTCAAACATGAGAAATGATCAATTCAATATCTGGCTGTACAGTGCAAGTGGACTTGTAATAGAACTTTGTTTCAACAAAACATATGCTTGTCACCTTTAAGCATCAGCTCCCAACAAAGAGCATTTACACTCCAAAGACAATGCCATCTGCTGTTTTGGAAAGAAACAAATAATTGTCACCATTATGTAAATACAACATTGCATATGTGGGGTTGAAAGACAGATAGAATAATAGAGTTAGAAGGGACCTTGTAGGTGTGCACCAGAAGGGAGGCAGGAGAGCAGCGCATTCAATCCCCTGCTCAACAAACAACAAATATATAAAAATCATTACCAAAATATAAAAAGTTATATTAAAATGAAAACACTATCAAAATTGAAAATATACAAACCACCTGGAAAGAGTAAAAAGTTTGGCCACAGTGGAGCTATCTAAGAATGTTTCCAGTTCCCTGGGACCCCCAGGCCTGGTGACATAACCAGGTCTTACGGGACTTCCAGAATGATAACAAAGAATGGCACTAAACTGACTTTGGGTGGAGAGCACCATAAGAC
>JANHZT010003969.1:37129-48992 GCA_032468215.1 Stegonotus admiraltiensis
ATCAAAATGCTCTGTGCCGCAGACCTTGGTGGTAAAGAACATGATAAACTCTAAATGTGGATAGCAAACCACAATTTCATGTTCATATATATTATGCGCAGACAATGCCCCCCCCCCCGAACCCCCAACATAATAGTTCAAAATGAAGACCTGGTTTGTTCAGCATGCTAGGACAACGGCTTTGTTTCTAAAAAGTTTCTAAATTCTAAAGATTCTAAAGATTCTAAAAGATCACAAACAAACATTAGTTTAATACATGAGACAAATCAAGGTTAGTTCTCACAACAAATTAATGAATGGAGAAAGGTTACCTCACAACATTTACGTCCAGTCACCTATGTAGTTAGGAAGGTTAAAAACAGTGCCTCGTTTTATTAAAGTGCTCTTTGCAGTTAGATTCATTATGTGAACACTATGACCCAGTCAAAAGCAAAACAGTTGCAAGTTATTTTACACAGGAAAAACAACACAATAAAATCAACACAAAACGAAAGAAGAGTTGAGGTGGCATAATAACAAACCATGTGGAAACAAAAGAAAACAATTCAAGTTAAAAGGATGTTTCAGTCATCTTCATCAAAGGCCAGATCAAAGGCTTTCAGGCCCCTTTGAAACACCAGCAGGATGGGATCTCCGGGGAACCTCATTCCAGAGGGCAGGATGTGCAACAGAGAAAGGTGCTTCTGGAGTACTAATAGATGGCATTGCTAAATTGAAGAGACTCAGAACACA
Source organism: Stegonotus admiraltiensis (assembly GCA_032468215.1). Taxonomy (NCBI): domain Eukaryota; kingdom Metazoa; phylum Chordata; class Lepidosauria; order Squamata; family Colubridae; genus Stegonotus; species Stegonotus admiraltiensis. The sequence continues at coordinate 37,862 of JANHZT010003969.1, forward strand.
CCAACCCTGCCAGATCAGATACCATGGGACAGGCAGTCCCTCAAGTAATTAGGCCTTATGCCATGAAGGTCTTTGTAGGTAATAGCCAGTATCTTGAATTGTATCAGAAGCAAATAGGCAACCAGTCCAACTTGCAAAGTAGAGGTGTTCCATGGGTATACTGTGGCAGGCCCATCAGTGCTCATGTTGCTGCATTCTGGTCCATTTGAAGCTTCCATATGGTCTTCGAGATGAGCCATACATTGCTGGCAGGAAAAACGTGCAGACCAGATGAAGCTGTGCAAAAGCTTTCCTGACCACAGTTCTCATCTGCTCATCAAGAAGGAACTATCAGTCCAGGAACATCTCCAAATTACACACCACCCTTGAATGAAAAGTGCCACCTTATCTGTGATTAAAATTGGAACATCCCCAGAACTGGGTGGTCTAAACAACCACAGCCATTTGCTCATGATAGGATTGAGTCAAAAATGTACAGGCACTGAGATTTGACAGCTCTCTTGGGTGGGTTAGAATCAAAAGATTGAACTGGGTATCATCAATATATCGATGATGCCAAACCGCAAACTGATGGATGACCTCAACCAGCAATTTCAAGTTGATGTTGAAAAGGAGATAATAGAGAGTACTATCTTGCAGCACCTCACAGGTGAGTGGCCTAGGAAGCAATGTTTTTCCCACAACCAACACATTGCCAGTTTTCTTCCCTTCTCCTACTCTTTTTCCTTTTTTGCTGAACACTGTTGGTTGGCTAATTAGTGGAGAAGAGCCTGGTGATACAAGATCCCTGTACCAGGACTTTCTTGGTGTAACATCTTGTAGGATACCGGACATGATTCCTGGAGAAATGGATCTGGAGAGGGAATGACTCAGTATTCTCAAAATGGCAATTTTTGACAAAGTTAGCTGTGTGATGCTATAACACTGTAAATTGAATTGAGTGGGTTAGCCCTCTGGAATAGTGTCCTCCCCAAAGGTTCAAATTTCTCTAATTCTGCTGTCCTTTAAATGGGCCTTGAAGACCTGGTCTTTTCCCAAGGCCCTGGGTCAACTGAGTAAACTATGTTGTGTAAATAGGATCACACAATCATATTTTCTACAATATATATTTTTGTTACTTTAACAATGCTCTTCTTTTGCTTCCATGCAATAGAATCCAAAAGGACATGGTGGCCATTTGCTAAAAAAGGAATTGTGAGTATTTTGCAAATTTTGTAGATTTTCCCTCTCACCCTCAGTTGATACTCTATACACTGAAAACCTGATGAAATTCTGAAATTCACTGTCACAATATCTGTCCTCTGGAGTATTATTTATTTTAATGGGCCTTGATGACCAGATCTTTTCCCTGTATTAAGTGTGCTCTTGAATGAAATTATATTAATTAGGTCACTTGGTAATGGTGGTTGGTAGTGGGGTGGGGTGGGGTTAGATGAGTACGTGTGGGTGTAGTGAGTGAGAGAGACAGACAGAAAGACGGGACGGAGGGAGGGAGGGAGGAAATATAACAGTCAAACAGGCACACACCTAGTGTTCATCAATATGGTTTGAATTTTAAATTCAGATCAAGAGTTAGTCAACATATTATCTATAACATATTATAAAATAGCAGGGAAGGGAAGCTGTTTATCATTATAGCAGCCCTGTATGTTGCACTGATATTCAACTTATATAGTATTTCTGTAAGCTATATAAAGACACAAGCCATGCTACAGCAAGCCTTAAGTTTTCTTTCACTTTGTTGGAAGAAGGGATACCCTCATAATTTAAGGAGGATGAATAAACTGTCATTTAATTCTTCTGCATACAATACATTCTGAAAATACTCATTTATAATAAAAACACACACAATATTTCCCTGTTTATTTTCCTATGCCAATGCTGACTAATATAGTAGATTGGTCTTCTTTATTTTTTGATCTATATTCCATAATGGTTGGCAATCACATTATGTTAAAATTCATGTATCTTCTGGACTGCCTTCTTGAAGTTTGATCTTCTTTTTCTAAAGGGAGACTTTATTGGGAAATGATCTTCAACCTTCCCTCTTCCCTCCAGTTTAAAAATATGATTTAACTTTTTCAAATTAACATGTGAATTTTCTTTTTAAATAGAATAAAGACAAACAAAAACAAATGGCTGAGCTGGAATATTGTCTCTCAACTCAAACCATTAAAATGTCAGAGTGTGGTGGCTACAAATTTCACAATGTAAAGGTATAATATTTCTTATCAGATAATTTTTAGCTACATTTGTTTTAACTTTGTACTTTGATTTTAACTGATTATTTTTCTCAGTGCAATATATAAATACCAGAGGTGGTATTCAGCTAGTTCGAACCAGTTTGCCCAAACCAGTAGCGGAAATCACAGATGGGCCTGCCCACCCACCCCGACTCTATGCCATCCTATTTAGGCATGTTTTTGAAGCTGGCGCATGCACGGAAGACGTGCGCACCAGCAAAGCACAAGCACAGAAGGCCGGTGCATGTGTGGACAGATGCATGTCAGTGGTGGGTTGCCCCCCGGTTCACACCGGTTCTGTAGAACCAGTAGTAAAGCCAGCAGGAGGCTCTGCCCACTGACCCCGAAGTCATCAAGAACGCTTCTGCGCATGCGCACAAGCGAAGCGAGTAGTAAAGGTAAGTAGAACCCAGCCCTGGCACACGCATATTTGCAAACCAGTAGGGAAAGTAAGTGAATACCACCCCTGATAAATACTATTAATGTTATTTTATATGAGTTTTAATCCTATAATAAATATTCAACATACGACCATCAACAATCATTCTGGTGTTAAAACAGCAAAGATCCATTTGAGAATGTATATGTATAAAGAAGCGTACTGTATATTTGTATTCACAATTACAGGATAAAACGTGGCATGAAATGATGAAGATGTATCAACTCGAGGCACAAGCCACTAGTGATCAGTTAGACACAAAGAAGAAAGAAGCTGTGTGGGAACTATTCACAACAGAATGCAATTATTTTCTTGATCATCTCTTGGTTCTCAAAATGGTATGCTTAAGTTTTTCAGCTATTTTACTGCTTGCTGCTTAGCCATTCACCTGGCAGAAGCCTTGTGCAACCATTTGCTCCATTGAGGGTGGTGTTCTGTAAGATAAGATGTCAGCCATAGCAGGGATTGCTCAACAAGACTCTGGCAGTTTTTACAAACCAATTTCAAGTGGAATGAAGTGAATTGGAAAAGGATATCTCTAATCTAAAGCAGATCCATACTTTCTGCTTGGCCTATCAGCACTGAGGGCTGCTCTCTGTCATCTGAGTGCAGCAATGGATGACAATGTCCTCCTCTCATTCCAGCCCATGACACACATGCAGTAGTGGGTTGCCCCCGGTTCGGACCGGTTCTATAGAACCGGTAGTAAAACTGGTGGGAGGCTCCACCCACTGACCCTGACATCATTGGAAGTGATCTGCGGATGTGCAGAAGCTTCTGTGCATGCGCAGAAGGAAGGCACATGTGCAAGCGAAGCGAGCGTGCGCGTGCGATCCCATTGCAAACTATTAGTAAAGGTAAGTAGAACCCACCCCTGCACACATCCCATATCTGTGTTTTCCAGTGTCAGCTCAGAACTGTGGTTTTGTGATGGGACCTATCTAAAGCGCTTCAGCACAGATGGTCTCCGGGGGTCCATTCTAGTAGCAGCCCATGTTCCATAAGATGTCGTTCCTTGCATGCCCCTGCCCTCCCACTGCTGGATGCTTCCTTTGCAGCCACTTCATCCTGGATTGCTAGGCTTCTGTGTTCTCTGCTGGTGGGTAGTCGCCATTTTTAAAATAATCTTGACATTAAAGTTAATGATCCATTACACATCAACGACTCATCTTCAACCCCAGAAGCTTATGCTCCATTCAAGCTGCACAGTTCTGCAAAGCTATCCTTCTTTAGAAAACAAAAAGCTTTAAACTGCAATGGAGAGACATGGCTATTTGTTTCTATAAAGCTGAACTCAGTCCTTTCTTGCTAAAGAGCTCCCATGGAACTACAGAGGAAACAAGAGTAACCAATGCTCTGACAGTGGTGGGTTGCTCCCGGTTCGCACCGTTCGCAAGAACCGGTAGTAAAAATTTGTAGTAGTTTGGAGAACCAGTAATAACATTGACTGGCCACGCCCCTGAACCAGTCCCCAGCCCGGTTGCCACTTGCTTACCCCACCCACCTCATCAGAGGCTTTTTTCCCCCCCTTTTAAAAGCATTTTTTCTACAACCTCTTCGGCCGAAAAAATGCTTTTAAAAGGGGGGAAAAAAGCCTCTGATATCGCACGGCTCAGCTGGGATCACCAGAGGCTTCTGAAAGCATTTTTTCTGCAACCTCTCGCCGAAGAGGTTGTAGGAAAAAAAATGCCTTTAAAAGCCACTGGCGATCCCTGCTGAGTTGCCTGATCGTCAGAGGCTTCTGAAAGCATTTTTTTCTGCAACCTCTTAAGGTTGTAGAAAAAATGCTTTTAAAAGTAAAAAGTAAAAAAAAAAAAAGTTGGCCATGCCCACCCAGTCACATTACCCCCCACTAAGCCACGCCCACAAAATAAGCCACGCCCACAGAACCATTAGTAAAAAAATTTAGAACCCACCCTTGGTTCTGACTATCATAATATAAGAACATAATGCAGGGAGAAGAGGACAAATAGCCTCTTTTAGGGTCAAAGGAGCTAATGTGGGGAAAAGGGTGCAAACATTTAGACAAACAAGAAGAATCATAGAAACCAGTAAGAAATGAACAATCCATGAAAGGAAAGAAAAACCTTGGCAGATGTTGGTCATCACTGGTCCCAGTTGGTGGGGGTTGTTTTCCATGCATGGATAAAAAAACGAGAAGCAGGAGAATGACCAAGCAGACCTTGAAATGGCCCTAGTCCAGGTAAATACAAGCCCAGTTCCATTACCAATGTGCTGTAGTCCAGGATGGAATTTCTGACACTGGCTTAAGAAAAATTTGTGTTAGATAAGTGGAAAGTATAACTCAGCAGTGTGGATTAAGGAAAATTAGTATAATGCTATTTTAGGAACAGAAAAACTCAATTAACAATCAGATACCTATATACCATCAATAATGTGACTTGCTTATTTTTGGTGTATACAAGTGATATGCAAGTTCATTCTGTGTAGCTTAGAGTTAAATGTGAACCAGACCATAAGTTGTTGTTCAACAATGTATGGTTCAAAAAAAAATTCTTGGCTCAGTATTATGTACAAACAAGGCCAGTCGTAAAACAGAGGCTACTTTTTATGACACTTCCTTGTTTCTTCAACACTACACTGCTTTTGTTTTTCACTTCTCCATTTATAAGCTTCCTTACTACACGAGAACTGAAACCCAGTTATACAAATACATTTGTGGGGGGGAAAAACTACTTGCATTTAGTTAAATGGGGAACTATACTTACTAGAAATAGCTTCCTCAAATGTAAGACGAAGATGTTCTAGTAATGAATGTTTTCAATGAGAAATCTTCCTCCAGTAAAACTCAACTTTATGGACATATTCAGATTTCCTTGGCACAGTACTGGAATGGTTTGTCATTAGCTCAATGGCATTTGAACTAATAGAATGGCATTTCCACTTTCTAGCAGGTTACAGTCTTATTTTTCTTGATGGTCTCTGATCCAATACTTAGTATTCAAGGCTTGGTTCTCACAGCATCTCATATAAAGATGTGCAGTAGGTAACCATCATCATGACTTACTATATATAATAATCAGAAGCAATGAAGATAGTTTCATTATACCAATGCTTGGTATTTCAAAGAAAATGTTTTAATAAAACAGCATAAAACAAAGAACACAGGGAAAACATATGGCTTGATCTTATACATGCCTACTTCAAATTAAGCCATTTGGAGGGTTTAATCCTTTAACTCAGTGGTTCTCAACCTTCCTAATGCTGCGACCCTTTAATACAGTTCCTCATGTTGTGGTGATCCCCAACCATAAAATTATTCCTAAAACCAATGAAAATATGTGTTTTCCGATGGTCTTAGCCGACCCTTGTGAAAGGGTTGTTCGACCCCTAAAGGGGTCGTGACCCACAGATTGAGAACCACTGCTTTAGCTGGTTTGTGAAATAATTGTCATTTCAACTTGGCAGCAATGCAGTACACAAGATTTCCAAGCAGTTATGAGCACATCTGTCTTGTGTTATTATAGGGGATTTGGGGGGACCTAAAGGGAATTGAGATGCATTCTCTAATATACAGGCATATATTGCAGGTCCTTGAAATGTAGTGCTATTCTTGAGATTTTTGGGTTATTTAGGGGATGGATAGAGCACAGTTTGTAATTTACTAATAGCTCCCCAGATGATCTGAAATAGTTTGGGCAGGGATAAGATATTCCCAGTCCTTTAATAATGGCAACAACAAAATGATCCCACTGTCTTAAATTATAACACTATTTTCTGACAGGGATAAGTTTATTTCGGTTCTAATAGCCATAACTAATTGTTGACTAAAATTCTTTCTGTCTAAATCTCTCTGTTTCCCCTATAAATAAGATGATGATGATGATGATGATGATGATGATTTCATAATTATAAGTCTGAAATTCTAGTTTAAAAACAAAGTAATCTTTGAGTGAAATCTGAGCTCTGTTTTAGAACTATAATGGATTAGCTTCCTCAAAAGAAGAACTAATAGCAAGGGTAACATTCAAGGATTTTGAAAATAAATTATTATCCATAAACTGTTGTTTGTTTCTTTGTTTTTCAAAGATCTTTATGGATACATTAAAGTACCTGCAGAGCAAAGAACTCCTACCAGATGTGGATCCTGAGTTACTATTTGCAAACCTGGAAGAGTTAAATCAGGTGACAAGGAACTTTGGTGATAATAAAAATGTGGCCATACCAGAATTATTCATGCCACCAAATTAATGTAATAGCAATAGCACTTAGATTTATACACCGCTTCATAGTGCTTTACAGCCCTCTAAGCAGTTAACAGAGTCAGCATATTGCCCCCAACAATCTGGGTCCTCATTTTACCCACCTCGGAAGGATGCAAGGATGAGTCAATCTTGAGCCTGGTGAGATTTTAATTTCCAAATTGCAGGCAGCCGGTAGGTAGGCAGCAGAAGTAGCCTACAGTACTGCACTCTAACCACTACGCCACTGTGGCACAATAATAATTAAAGAAAAATATTATTGGTATCAAAATAATCCAAATACTGCTTGTTTTTTAAAATATAAATCTCTGGAAAATTGAAATAGAAAATACAAGATATTAACTTTTCCAAGGCATTTTTTCCCAAAGTTGTGATTTAATTATAAAGTATGTTACATAACCCTATGCTGAACAGAATTTGGAATCCTGGTCTGAGTGGTTAAAAACTGTGTGCTCACCAAATCTGACATACTTTTTTAATAATCATCCAAAACTCATTTTAGTATCTGTTAATAATTCATAGATGTGTCCTTATTTTAAGCTGGAGAAAGAAAAAAGATCTTGACATCTTAACACCAGCGTTATAAAAGAATGTCTTTGGCTCCCTGTCTTGGAATGATACATAAGGTCCAGAAATATATTTTAATTTAATTTCAAAGGAACGTTCATAGACTGTGCTCCACAAATTCAACAGAGCAGTCCGTCCCCCCCAGCCTGGGCCCATCTAGAATTGCTCATCCTCAGTAATAAGATTTAAGAAAACATTCCATTGAAAACAGTGAAAAGTTTTTTGGGTTTTTTTGCCAGGCCTAATTTGGCTGCCCAAGGAATGATCCGGGAAAACGGTCACAGTCACTTGCACCAAAACAAACCAGGACAAACTCTGTTGCAGTGAAACAACTGGGCTTGAGAATTGAGAATTGAAGTGGAGGAGAAGTACAGCAAGTAATGTTTGGGAAGATTAACAGGAAAAATAGCCTTTTTTCTATGTGGTTGTGGTGCCTTCCTACCAATTACACAGTGACATCCCAAAACATTTTCAAGCCCCAATTGCAGCAGATGAAGCAGTCTTTCCCTGCTGCACAAAAAGAGCCCTCTTCCGTTTTTAATCCCATTTATTTCCTTTTTATTTGCAGAGGCTGTCCACTTATAGCGTACAGGAGTCAAAAACGTCAATGGAAAGGAATGTGGCTCCTTTTATTTATTTTATTTATTAAATTAATATGCTGCCTCCCCTCACTGATAAGGTGATTCTGGATGGCTTGCAAACCTTACAGATCCTCATACCGTGCATATCTTAAAGTCTAGTATTTGATCCCAAATTAATTTTAAATAATAAATATATTCTTTGCTTAGGTGACTCTAAGTTTTGTAACCAGTTTATTTAGCACCATGGAGGATCATCTTCTCAGGCGAACCCACTCCCTTGATTTCATCAGTGTACTCACAAAGGTAATAAGTTATTGAATACATTCTGTTATGAACCTGGTAACAAATGTTGGAAAGCAGAAGTTTTAATTCTCCTAAAGAAACCCACAATTCTGTCATTTTAGTCTCCGATCACTACGATGCCACATATAAAGGTATTTTAGCCACAAGGGTTCAAAGTGGCTTCCTTTCCTCTAGTTATGATAATGTGTTTTTCCCAAGTCTGTTGACTTCTGGGTATCTAAAATATTTTGGTGCTCTTAATTTGGTGCAGGCTCCAAGTCTTTCGTCATTGTGGCTATGATGAGGTAAATGGAAATCTGGCCTTTGGATAGCTCTGTTTGGATAACTATATGCAATGCAAGACCATCACAGCAGTGAAATTTTGCTTTAACAGGCTAATTGGGAGGAAAGGTCTCTGTTGTTGAGAACAGTCTGTTGAATGGGAGAATAGGGCATGGCAGTTTTATATGATATGTGTGATTAAGTTGTGATGTGCATATGCTAGTTGAGTAATTCTCTGATTATCCAAAACATACAAATCACAGCAGAAATTTGGTCTTTATATGCAACGTCACTTGCAGAGGTGGGTTTCAGCAGGTTCTGACCAGTTCTGGAGAACCGGTAGCAAAAATTTTGAGTAGTTCAGAGAACCGATAGTAAAAATTCTGACTGGCCCCGCCCCCATCTATTCTCTGCCTCCTGAGTCCCAGCTGGAAATGGGGATTTTTCAGTAACCTTCTCCTGGAGTGGGGAGGGAATGGAGATTTTACAGTATTCTTACCCTGCCATGCCCACCAAGCCACACATACCAAGCCATGCCATGCCAAGCCCACCAAGCCACACCCACAGAACCAGTAGTAAAAATTTCTGAAACCCACCACTGGTCACTTGCATTAAGTCTGGTAAAATGAGGTTTTAGGGATAGTTTCCTTTGTAAGCCAAAGAAAACCAATAGGTTCCATGATCCTATCCCTTTTTCTTGAGAAATACAGTAAATTTTACTAAAATCAATGGATCATTCTAAACGAATGTGCTTACTATTTTAAACCTTGCAATAAGACTGGATCATGCCCACTGTACTTTTGTTTTTGTAACAATCACGATCAAAGAACTAGTATTAATACATAGAAAGTTCAGCATCATGGCTAGGTAAAAATTTCAAGGTAATTTTTTTTTAAAAAAAACCACATGGATCAGTATGCTTTGTACTCCACCAGTAAGTGCCTAATATTTTGTTTATCTTCCAGCATTTCCAAGGTAACCTGTGTCAGAGCCACCAAATATACTGTCTGACTTACACTTCTGCTATTTTTTACTTGGAAAAATTGAAAAAAAGAGAAGATTTTGGGACCTATTTGAAAGTAAAGCTATTAATTTTGTCTTTGATCTCTTTTACAGTGTTTAAATTGATTTCACTATGTCCAGAACAAATCACTACGTTCTGTCAAATGGCACAGCTAGCTCATTTTGGCTGATCTCAGAAGCTAAACAGGGTCATATCTGGTTGATACTTGAATGACAGATGACCAGGAAATAGTAGGGAGGCAAGCAAGCCTGGAAGGAAAAGTAAATATGTACAGAAGGTAGCAGTGGGAAGCCATCTCAAAATTACTGCCAAGGGGGGAAAAATGCATGTGTTTATGAAAACAAAAATTAGCAAAATCAGACTTAACACAAAAAAGCTTTAACACAACGTTTTTAAGCCACATTTTTAAATTTTGAACACTTTTTCTATTTCTGTATTGTAACTAAAAGTGTTTTAGTTGGTTGATTGTTTTGTATAGTTGATTGCTAAAGTAATTTATTTTTGTTCAGTCAAGAAGGAAGTCATTTCTTTATATATTTCTTTTTTACTATGTACTTATTTTTTTCTATTCTTATTCTTATTTCTATTTTTCTTTTTTGCATTTCCTATTCTTTTATTGCTTTAGTTTTTCTTTTTAAGTGTAATGTTTGAAAGTAATAGTATAAAAATGCTATTAAAAAGATTCACTTAAAAATAGAATAATTTGCAAAGATGTAAGTTATCCAGTAAATATTCAATTTAAACTTAAGAAATAAATGGTTTATGGTATGACCAATATCCATTCTGTTAAGAAATCCCATTGAAATTGTTTCCTAATGTGTCTTTTCCATCAAATTTAACAGTGGTGTGAGCGGAATAAAGAATGTAAGCGACTCCGTCTAGCTGAAATGTTAGTTGCACCTTTACACAAGTTGACCCGCTATCCCCTCCTGTTAAAGAACATTTGGAAAAATACAGAGGCAGCAGAGAAAGTTATCATTAATTCACTGAAGGAAAAGGTGGAAACATCAATACGTGAGTAAAGAAACTCAAAACATCAATGCTGCTTTGAGATTTGTTCTATTCTGAGTTTCTCAAAGAAATGTGCAAAAAGCTGTTCTGTGATTCTAAGAAATAAAATAGCAATGCAAGGTTGATGTTACTTCATTACAGTGTTATATCTCCACTGTGTCATTTCACAGGCTATAATATCTTTCAGTTTTGGATTTTTTTTCTCTCTACACAAGCCTTAAATTACCTCTGAAGACCTAGGGCAGTGATGGCTAGCCTTTTTGCTGTCGCGTGCCAAAAGCGGGGGGAGCACAGGGGGGACTGCACGCGTGTGTCCACACCAATAATTCAATGTGCCCTTCCCCCTGTACATGCACGCGTGACCACCACCACCCTGCATGACCCCTGCATTTGGCACGCAATGGTACAGTGGGCCCGGTAGGCCTGTTTTTTGCCCTCCTCAGGCTCCAGAGGCTTTCTTGGAGCCTGGGGAGGATGAA
>JANHZT010003969.1:56152-66197 GCA_032468215.1 Stegonotus admiraltiensis
CCAGGCTCAAGGTTAACTCAGCCTTCCATCCTTTCGAGGTAGGTAAATTGAGGACCCGGATTGTGGGGGCAATAAGCCAATTTTGTATAGAACACTACCGCTTGGGGGGGAGGAGAAACCGAGGGCTTTTTTAAAGGGTTCGGTTTTTTGGATAAAACTATTAACAGATGGAGTCATGCGAAGGCTTTGAAATGTTTGCATCTTGGTTATCAGACATTAGAAGAACAGCTCATTTGCTAGAATTCATTTGTCATATTGATGACTGTAAAACAGAAGTGTTCTGTTGTAATGAATTAACAGGGTTTTATGGCTGCAAGGTTTTTCTGAAGCAACCATGCTAATAGAAAATGGAACAGAAATGGCACAGAATATAATTTAAGTGTTTAGTAACAAACTTATTACCATGAGTAAAAAGAACCTGAAAGATATTTGACAACCAAGTTAACTAGAATTTCTCAAGTTGAAAATTACTTCAAAGCCACAGGTAGAAATAACCGTATATATAGTGGCTTATATAATCTTATATAAATCAATGACTTTTGATTTATAAATTAAAATGTTTCTATTAAAGAGTTCATCAGATATTATTTATGAGTAAGTGATCTACTTGGTAGCACCTAAGTAACTTTGGCACATTTTGAGAAGCTAAGCAAGATCCAATCAATCTGTTCTTTTGGATGAAAGGCCATTGGGAAATACCAACATTTAGGGGAGACTGAAAAGTGGGGAGGTGGGGGAGAGAAAATCTTGGATGAAGACAATGGGAAATCACTTCGGTATTCAAAACTCTTTACAATCCACCCATCATTTCAGGCAGAATGAAAAGCTACACAAATACAATATATCCAAAAAGTTGTTAAGAGAGGAGCATGGCTTTTTTTAAGGTTGACTGGCAATATAGCACACATACTATTACTTGCAAAAGTAATTTGCAAAACATGCAAAATCCATTATAAATCTTCCATTATGAGAGGTCTTTTTATTTTTTTTAAATATAATGTATCACTCATTGTGTCCATTCATGCCCCTTAGCAATTTATAAAAGATGCTATGGGATGCTAGTCAAAAAATTGAGATGTTTTGGTGAAACTGCTACTAAAAATACTTTCATATGATTTGGACAACAAGACTCTGAACTAATTAACTTCCCTTATTGGCTCTCTAGTTCATAAAACACATGCATTAAGGATACTGGTTCTACAGACTTTTATAGCAATACTAGACAACACATAACCTTTTGGATCATTGTTTCAGAAGTATTTCCTTACTGAAACAAAAGACCAAGGGAAAAAAGAGTAGATGAGAAAGCGACTTCCAATTTCCTGCCAGCTTGAGTGCATCTGACTGCTCTTTGGCAGCTGATGACTGGACTGGTCTACATGACCTACAGAAAGCTAGGGCAGAACTGATGTTCTGAAACTCCAAGCAGCACTGAAGTGACCATAAATTTGCCAAATTTTAATCCCAGAGAAGTCATGGATCCCAGGCTTTGAATGCATTTTGTAAGTCATCTGAACTGCAAGATGGACAGCAAATAAATTTGATAAAATAATGATAAATAAATAAGTTACCTCAAATAAGTTTGAGGTACCTTGGTTCAAAAATTGTTGCCCTGTAATGCATTGTTGCATCCAGTTAAAGACTACAAGACACAAGAGTTTTAGTAATACACAGATTGAAATTTTTATACAAACTATTAAACCGAAAGAACTCAGTGAAAATGATAATAACTTAAAACAGCAATTTCATAATATGGAATAAAGCAGTAAATTCAATCTTGCCACAGCCAAAATATGAAATAGTTGAAGCATTCCACTATTATATGAATTGGAGATGAATAGGTTTGACATATACAGCAGATAGCTTTCCATGCCAGGAAAAGTGCACCAAAACAGTAATTGCAAATGGTCTATTAGAAATTTCTAATTTTATTTTCAGCCCAATAATAGAATACAAAAGTAATATTTCCATAAGTATCCACCCATGGGTTTCATACAGAATTAGTGATTGTGGTGTCATTTTTCTCACTACTCAGCTTCCATCACTTTCCAAATGCAGAGTTTAGGAATAGCAGTGTATACTGAACTAAACTCTTTAACATTATAAGGCACGACTACATGACTACAAGTCATAAACACACCACTCAAAGAAGGACTTAAGAGAATCCACCTGAAAAAAATTGCCATGCAAGACTATCTAAAGATAATGTGAATGTCTTGAAAAAGAAGTGCAATCTTATGTAGATAAAGCTACCTTAATATATGTGTAAATTTAAGATAAGCACAGAAATTCTTCAAGTCTAATTTATACAATATACAGACCCCACCCCAATAAACATTATGCACAATATTCACATCTGCGACCAGAATAAACCAATAGTTAAAAAGAGGCCAATAGGACAATACAATTTGTGGCACACTTCCATTATAGCATAATAGCATTTATCAATTTCTTGTCATGAGCACTGGAAATAGAGGCTAACTTAATGACATGTAAATATTAACAGCAGCCAATGTGACACATACAGCTGGTATAGATCAAACACAAATAGGAACAGTTGTATAATTTAATTTTTCTCCAACACCTACAGGTTTGTAGAATTAAAGGAACCCAAAGAGTATAGATTTATAATAACTGTAAGTTACATAAGCACACATACTGAAATATTACATTTTTGGTGAATCAAAATGTTTTAAAATTTGGCAGTAACCACAAATCAAACCTAACATTGTAGTGAGGGAACCATTTTAAAATGGGCTCAAGTTGAGTGTCTTATCAAGAGGTAGTTAAAATGAAATCTTACATAGTGGCATTCTTAGATTGGGCTTTTGTGTGTGTTTTTAAAATAATTTTATTACAAAAGTGATAAATCCTATACAAGCAGCATTTTGGATAGATTTCTATTACAAAATGTTTCTTTGTTTATTAACCTGATGTAACAATATTTTTTCTTTCTCTTTGGTGCAAAGAGTTTGGATTTAACCACATAGTACAATGTAGGTGGCATGAAAGCGATTCAAATCTGCCACACTAATCAACAACATATACTGTATTTGAAATTTATAAATTCAGAACGCCAATAACAAACTTTATTCATATGGGTTGTAAAGAGATCACAGGAGAAAAACAAATCTCTGCTGAATGGTGTTGCCTATCACACAAACTATTTTTCTCATGACTGTTTTCCTGTGTGCCTGCTATCAAATGATTACATAGAGGAGAGCAGTTAATGTTAAATATGGACAGATTTATTCATTTTTTAACTCCTAAACAGAACTTAAAATAAACCACTTTTAAGTTTTAAAGAAACAATATGAATACTAACTTTTCTGTTCTTAAGTAGGGAACTTCCTTTTCTGTTTATTGCTATGACCTGGAAATAGATCACCTAAATAAATTTTAATGTAATTTAATACGAAAACAAATGTTTATATAGGAACAATGAAAGCCACTGAGAACATGAAATGTGCAAAATTGCCAAGTCCACTTTTTCTATTCTTAAAATCAAGCAGTGCTGCTAAAGAATATGCAAACCTTTTTAGTATACACTAGATATACTAAATTATGTATCCCCTGGAGTACATAAAAATTATGAACATAATATTCCTAAACACCATATGAAATTACTAGGGAATTGAATGAGCACTTAATTAAGAATGTACAATTTTGTAGACCAATTACTGCATCACTTCTTGCAAACATTTGTTCCTTCTCTTGCATATAGTGTTGGTTACACTAAAAAGTGCATAGTGCAAGTGACAATGCTATACCTTGCTCTTCCTGAGTTTTCAATGTTTAAACTATCAGATCAACCTCATTTTCTTTCTCTGGACTAGCTGAACTTTTATCCATGTGCGTTTGAATGTGTGTAAAACGCCTAGAGACTGCAATGAAAGCAAATCCCCATTTAAATGAGGAGCAGATATTTTGCTTGTTTTTAATATCCTTTTTAAAATACTTAGAAAAAATGCAAATAACAGATACAACCTTGGAAAAGAATTCCTCCTTATCTCATACATAGGAAGCCATTTCCAAAATGACACCTGCTACAACACATACAAGCATCATCTTAAAAAAATATTACTTCCCCCTTGTGAATCAGTTTCTTTATATGCTAATTTATGAGATGAAGAGTTCCATATATAATTAATCAACTAAGCTAAATCAGAAGATAGCCCCAATAAACTTCAGTTCCTAGTATGAATACTTCATATTTTATCCTTTTCCAAATTAGATTAAAGTGATAGTGAATAAAACAGGTGGATAGCATCTGAATTGTATCTCTGTTGTAGACTGTATGAATAGCTGATGTAGAAAATTTGACCTCTGTACGTTATATTCATATTTGGACATTTGGACATTTTCACCTCATGCCGATTCATAATCTATTGATACAAAATTGTATAGTTCACGACTATTTTTTCTCCAGGATTTCAGACAAGAAAAAATGGTGTGTAAACCCTAGTACCGGTACATGTGAATTTATGATTTGGAGATACAAATAGTAGAACTAGAATCTTCTACATGGAAACCCCTCTCTGTTAATATATCTTTATTAAAATACTTTTGTTACTTTTTTTCCTACTTCCATATTCATTTCTATGTCTACAGCTACACTCATCTCCCATGCAAACAGGTTACAAATCCAAAGAAAAGTTGATTTTAAATATTACCTTATATATATTTTACTAAACTAGATTTTACCAGTGCATTATTTTATATCACCACAGTGTGCATAGTAGTTTATGTATATCCCAATTTCAACTGAAACAAACATTGTTATCCACCTATTAGTTTAAAAACAGTAATTTTACCTAACTTTCAGATGAATAAAATATGACATTACTTTTTAATAAGCTCCATGATTAGAGAAAACAAGAGAAACTACTGAGAATTTAGGTTTCTCTTCAATCTTCAGCAGTGCCAAGTTTCATTCCAAATTTTAAGGAGGACAAAGATTTATAATAATAATTAAAATGGGGAACATGCACCCTGAATGTTCCCCTGCAATTCTTTTCATTAGAATTGTAAAATAATTAATAATTATCATAACTATGTATCTTTCAGTACCAGAATTTGCTATGCTTGGATCTTCCAGGCAATATTTCTTGTGAATAAGACAGAGAGAACAGTGCAAACATATTTAAATAGTACAAAAAATGTAAAGGAGCATAGGAATTTGCATATCAAAGATGATGTAGCCCAACTATTTTCAACAGGATGCAGCATATTCTTAGAGAAGAAATATCAGATCTACACTATAGTATTGGGATTGCTTTTCATTCTCTGTGACATATATTGTACAGTGATACTATAGAAAAACAGCTTGACGATCTTGAGAGTTCAAGGCAGCTTCCACTAACTAGACATAATCATAAAAAGGAACTCACAATGAAAAATTAAGAAAAAAGAGGGAAAAACAATAGACACGAAAAGCTGCTTGTTTGAGGCTATTAATACCTTATAAATTTCTGAACAATCATTAAGTTATACTTATGCAGCAATAATTGAAACACAAAATCCCTGCAAAACTGTTTTTAAAGGGGTTGTTTCTGAACCAACAAATTAGGATAAAAAAATACATTATAACTCCTCTATTTTAATTTTATTTACAAGTCATTGGAGACTTATAAACTTGACACAGAAGCTCTCTGACCAAAACCACATAAGTCACAGATAATTTCAACTTCACAAGAAGTACAATTGTTTGACTTTAGCAGTTAAACACTATACTATAATTTTGCCAATTGTTACAATCGGTGCCTACCCAAAATAGTAGTCTGAGTATTGTACGAAGTGCATAACAGAAATTTTACTCTAGCATAACATGTAAGAGTTGTAATTATCCTTGTAGATCATTGAAACAAGTATCACAGACACGAACAGGTTTCTTAGAAGAAGGAGTTAAGGCATTCTTTGAGGAACACTCAGCACAGAAAATATTTCCACACTGTCTGCAGTGGTGCTGAAAAACAAAAAAAAGAAAAGTTATGAACATGTGGCATATATAAACTTCATCATTGCTAAAATACAAGCTAGTATTATTATTTATTAAATTTATATGCTGCCAATCACAATATCAAAGAGTCTCTATTCCTAAACTAAGACATAAGCCATGCTTTGTTAAGCGTCAATGACTATATTCAAAAAATACATTAAGCCAAAATTAGTTAAATCACATCACATTAAGGCTTGAATGCTTGCTTTTCAAATTATGACTAAACACCAAGCATAAAACCATACATGGATATTTTTGATGCAACAATTAGCTTTGGTTTAGGATAAATAATAATTGAATATAATTTGCAAGGAAAGTAAAGGTGAGCATGCAAGTCTAAACTTGCTAACCATTATTTGATATTGCACAACCCAATCTACAATATTTTAAAACACTGAATTACTAGTGGAGCAGCTTAAATAACCAAGTATGTATACTATTTTTAGAAGTACATGTCTCCTCATTCAGTGACCATATTCCACTCCAATGATTTGACAATTAAGCAAAATGGTTGTTAAGGAAACATGTGAGGGAGCAAGAGAACTGCTATGAAGATCACTGATTGCTACTGTGTCATTCAGATTTGTCCTCTGCCTTTTTTTTACCCCCTTGCAAGGTGAAGAGATTGCTTAAACAAACTACCTCTTCCTAAACTGCTTTTTTTCCAGCACTGCAGCAATTCCCTAAAAGTGCAAGTGATAGTTTTATAAACTTAATTAGTCGATTAGAACCCTCCCACCACTACTGCCTGAAACTGACCAGATCTTAAATCAGTTTTACACCAAGGGTTTTGCTATCAGGCATACAAAATTCGATCATAAATGCACACATTGCTCAGAAAATGATTGTTTATTACCATTTATTACCATTGTATTTGAGAATGGTCACTAACCTAATTAGTCAAATAAAGAGAAGTCGCTGTATTGCATGGGATAAATTTAAAACATAACAGTCAGTATATTCCAGGTTTTCTACTAAAATGTATTTCTTCGTTAGGATGACACTGGACTCCATAAGTTATCTATATACACAGATATAGTTCAAAAGCAACCAAGCAACAGTCCTATGTTTAAAGTTTAACCAGACAGTGATAAGAAATATTTTATCTTTCCTATGCAGCATTGGAAGTAGCAAAAGTTTCTGAAAAAAATCTTATGCTAATTTTGTTAGAATACATATAAAATGTTTGTATTTTCATAAAATGTTCCTATTTCCAAGATAACTATCATCCATTTCCAGTTATATTACATGCAGTGGATATTAACAAGAGAGAAATATATCACTATCCAGGTTAAGCAGGTGCTGTCATCAAGTTTAAATGAAAGCAAATGAAAACTTGGCATTGTTAACAAACCTCTCACGTCACTGTGTCCAAAAGAAAATATATACAGTATTTTGAATAAATTTGTCCCATCAAATAGGATATATGAGATTATTTCTTAATTTAATTTTATTAACACATTTCACTTCATGAAAATAAGCTTCATGATATATCCCCATACATACATACCCTTCTTATTGTTACAGAAAAACCTTTTCCACAAGCCATGCAATTCTGAACTTCATTGTCTTCAGCCCATTTCCTATTTAATGCTTGCGTATGTTTGATCTATGCAAAAATTTAAGAAATAGATATCATGTAAATATTAAATCAAAACTTCAAATTATACAAAAACTATGTAATCAAAATTCAGGCTGTTAAAACTTGAAAATCATTCCCTCTTTCCCCCTGCCACTCCATATACTCAGAGTATTCTATATCCAAGGCCAGTGATTGTTAGACCAGTAGAAGCCAACCCAACCAGGTCATCGTAACTTGTTCAGGTATGTTGCTTACTTACTCATCTATGTAATATGAATAATAATACTAACATGAAATTACCAATTACTACCTTTCAGCATAAAATGAAATACCTGCAATGACTGGTTCTCTCTCCCCAGCTCCTGCATGGCTGCAGTTGTATCATCCAGTTTTCTTCGTGCATCCATGACTCTGCTTTGAAGCTTTTCAATTTCTCCTTCACTTTTAAGGCACCTGTGAAGAGGATAGTAAGGAAGTGAATAATCTTTTAAACACTAAAGGAGGGGGAAGCGTATTCATAAACTGGGAATAATAATATCATCCTGATAATTATATCGTGAATAAATAAATAGCATTGAGCTGTTCTAAGAGCACTGTTCCATTTGTTAATTGTAATTATACAAAAATGGTTGACTGCAGCAAAAAATGCAGAAATTTCCACAGAGATGAAATATTTCAACCTGGTCTCAGGTATCTATCATCTATTCCCTTTATGATGAAACAAATGCAGGGGTGGAATGCAGTAAACAAACAAATCACTTGATATCCTTTCTATTAATAAGAAATAGCAACAGCACTTATACATATACCACTCCATAGTGCTTTACAGCACTCTCTGAGTGATTTAAAAATGTCAGCATATTGCCCCAACATCTGGGTCCTCATTTTACTGACCTCAGAAAGATGTGTCAACCTTGAGCCCATCAGGATAGAACTCCTGGCTCTAGGCATGCAATACTGCATTCTAACCTCTGCACCACAACTTTCATTAGTCTAAATATTTTGCAAGTTGAAGTAATACTATAGTACCGTGATGGCGAACCTATGGCACACAGAGCCCTCTCTGTTGGCACGTGCTCCGTCGCCAGCTGCTCTTCTGGTTTCTGAGGCATGCATGCATACCATCCAGCTGATCTTCTGGTTTCTGTCGCATGCATGCATGCCATTCAGCTGATCTTCGTGTGTGCTGGAGCCCCAGAAACGTAAAGATCAGCTGGCTGGCGCTCCGGCATGGGTTTCCAGTGCATGTGCATGCTGGAAACCCGAAGACCAAGTGGCCAGCGCACACATGCACGCTAGCCAGCTGGTCTTCGGGTTTCTGGGGCTGCAGTTTCTGCACACATGTTCCAGTTTGGGCACTCGGTGCCAAAAAGGTTCACCATCATTGCTATAGTATATTAGCAGCCTGTCAGTTTAAACCATCAATTTCTGTACTATTATTCTTGACATTCATAATATCCTTTTATTACCACTGTTCTATGGAAAACTGTTTCAACTTAGCTCCAACCAAAACACAAAAACAATGCATTTTGATTAACAAGAGACACCGTTAAGATTTTCGAAGAGTATGTATTTTGCTATTCAAAGTCAAGCAGAATTTTGTAACAAATATAATTACACCAATAGATAAAAGTCATAACATGCAATATAGAAAGTTTAGAATTTCATGCAATCATCAAGCTGAACCTAGGATTATGAATTTTAGCTGTTATTTAGCTATTACTGTTTTGCTTAACTTAATAGGAACCCATTTAGCCCAAATTACACAAAGTTCAACTTATAATAAACAATGGAAAGAATGTCTTTCCTAATTTAAAATAAACAACTTGAAAACATATTTAACAACTTACCTTTCCAGCAATACTCTTCTCTCATCCTGATTGTTTTGGACAGTGGCTTCGAGAACTGCAATTTCTCCGCGCAGATCATCTATTTGTTTTTCTAGTTCACTAGCCCTTCTTTGGCTGCTTTGCCACTCTTTCTTCACTGTCCCTAGATTTTCATTCAGTGCTGTGATCTGCATATTGAGCTTACACTCAGCCTCTTCATGACTTTTACACTGCTCATCTTTTTTCTTGATCAAAGCTTGCTAAAACAAGAGAAACATTTCAATATAACAATCCTCTTTCCAACACCTCAAATGTCTGCTCAGGTAACATTCTAGGAAGAAAGTAACATTTTGGAAGAAAAGCCAAAAAAATGTGTGTTCCTTTCTGTAAAGAAAAATAATTAGTAGGGGAAATAACTGGCTTGGAACCTCAGTTGCCAATCAGAAGGGATTTTGTCCAACAAAAATATTCACTAGCTGAAGATTAAAAGTTTGACTTTATTGCTTTTCCTCTAACTACTAACCCATAACTAACACTTCCCACAATGTTTCAGAAAGTTTCCAAATTGGAGACCAGCGCTTTTTTTTTATTGAAAAGTTTTACAAAATGAAGTTTTCCCCCCCATTATCCCCCACC
>JANHZT010003969.1:71850-98502 GCA_032468215.1 Stegonotus admiraltiensis
ATAAGAACAAGGATGCCTAGATGGAAACAAGAGGCAATATTTGTAATATAGCATGTAAGTGTAAGCATCTACCCTACCCCTGATCTAATGAATCTATGGGTGAACAAAAACAGACACAAACTTTACATGCTAGAAAGCTAAACATGGATTTTGTCTAATTTGTCTGCAAATTAGAATGAACGCTTACTATTTATACTCAATTACTGAAGAGGAAAGTCAAAATCTATTTTTTATCATTCCAGTGTGAGCTAATAATAAAAAGTTGGGCTAAAGAATCCTTTGTTTCCATAATTTTCTAGTATTTCATTTAAACTCATATTTGCCACTGAGCAGCAAATTTTTTTCCAAGCATAACAACACAGTAAACATGTTGACAGACCTCCTTAGTATATTTTGCTCTGAAGAATTATTCCATATGCATAAATGATACATGGAGAGAGAAATGCCTCCACAGATTATGCTGTTGATACGATGCCACAGCATCAGCCAAAAATTATTATGAAATCATGTTATTATTATATGCATAAAGTTATTATGAAGCAACAAAATATCATATAATGTTACTGAAGAGATGACTGGTATATGAATTTACCTTTTCTAATAGGGCTGTTTTTAATTCAGCTTGTTGTATCTCATTTTGTTTTTTCTTCTGGTCGAAAGATTCCTTCAGTTCTTTTACCTTCAATTGGAGCTGTTGCTCATTTTTTTCTTTGTCTTTGAGAATACCCTGAAGCTGCAGGACTTGTACACGTGCCGAATCAAGCTCTGTTGCTATCTGTTTGGATATCTAAATGTTGAAATGTAGTATTGCTTTAACACCATTGCTATTATGGCAATTATTATGCTTTGATAGAAAATCTTTTTTTCTCATGTTACTACTTCATTTTTCTTAATACTAAGTACATATTTTTCAAAAATCCAATTATAATGAAACTCTACATATTTCATATATACATACCAAATAATTTAATCCCACAGCAATGATTCATAATTCATTTGAGAAAAAACTGTATATAGAGTTAGGAGAAAATTAATTCTTCTTTTCCATAGAGTTCTGAATATAGTAATGCTACTGGTAGTCTCGACTTACAACAGTTCTTTTAATGACCATTTGAAGTGATTCGTGAAAAAATACTAAAACCATTTTTTACACTTAAAACCACTGCAGCATCCCCATGGTCACGTGATCAAAATTCAGATGCATGGCAACTGGCTCAAAGGATGGTTACAGTGTCCCGAGATCATGTGATCACCTTTTGTGACATTCTGACAAGCAGTCAATGAAGAAGCCAGATTCACTTAATAACTGTGTTACTAACTTAACAACTACAATGGTTTACTTAACAACTATGCTACAAAGGTGGTAAAATGGGGCAAAACTCATTTAATAAATGTCTTGGGCTCAACTATGGTCATTGAGTCGAGGACCACCTGTATCTGAATGCCATAGGAGTCATGCTTATGGTCAACAATTAACATTACCCCATCTTGTTTTTCCAGTAAGTTTTTCAGTTCATTCTGTTCTTTAGCTATAGATTCTGACTGCAACTGAAGTTGATTCCTTGCTTCTTGACAAGATTTTTCCTGTATAAAAATCAATATTTAATAAGAATTTTCTGTTAAATTACTAAAATACATTACAAATATTACTAATGAACTCTAACATCCTTTCAAATCAGTTTCAAGAACTCACATCACAGTTGAAACCACATAGATGTAATAAATACAAATTGTAAACACTATGATTTTAAAAGCAAAACCTATGAGAGTGGAGCAAAAGTTGTTATGTAAAGAACAGTATGTTTTACCAAGCAATAATATCATTTTCTTTTCAAAATAGGCTATGAATTTAGGTACCAAGATACACATGTAATAAGCAAAGTGGTCAATTAAGTATTTGTTCACTACTTTCCATAGTCAATGCCATCACCACTAAAATATTGCTTTGAATTTTCACAGGTACCCTGCAAACAGTGAAATTGGTTACATAGAAAATACTTTTATTTAAAATTCAGGACTCACAATTTCTGCTACAGCTGCCTTTCCTCTCTGTTTCTCTTTCTCCAATGCATCCTTTGCTTCTTCCAAAGATTTGTTGCTGTTTGACAATTTACCTTTGAGGATTTCAAGTTCCTTTAATAGAGTATCTTTTTCCAGCTTCATTTTCTTCAAATCATCTGTTAATGCTTGCAGTTTTCCATCTAATTCCCTGTGATACTTCAATTTATCTTGATTTAATTTCTCAATTTCTAACTTCAGTTTTTCATTTTCTTCTTCCTGCTTTAATCTTTGTTGGCTTACTTCTTCTAATGTATCATCTTTTTTCTGTAAGTCTAATTTGGCTGTAGATATCCTAGATAAATACAATGTATAAAATGTATAAAAATGAAATTATTTCAAGTTCAAAATTACATAATTGAGCATTAACTTTTATATAAAACTTTTCAAATATTCAACAAACATCCTATACTGAATATTATAACTGGAGCTGCTCAGAGTCACCCTGTAGGGGACAAGAGTGGCCTAAAAATGTAGTAAAATAAAAAAATAAATTATTATATACTAACAAAGCAAAAAACATTTTTATTTATTTTATGTATGTATGTATGTATGTATGTATGTATGTATGTATCCAAACATGTATAATGCCATGCACATTTAAGCAAAATATATAATTCAAAATAAAAGTTATTAGTTTTCACTCCAACAAGGCAACAGAGTACACAAGAAAAAAAGATGCTAGAAAATTAGAAACTCTGACAACTTTTAAAATGTGGCTACAGCTAAAACGGGCACATTCAAATAATTTAACATACATTTCTCTCTCTTCCTCTAGTTGTTTGCTCAGTTCTGCAGCTTTGAGGTTCAACTCTGTGCACTGTTTCCTTTGCTGCTCTAGTTCTTGAACAGCCTTTTCTTTTTGTCCCAAAACTTCAAAAAGATCAGTTTCAAGTTTCTGTAATGATAATTTTTAGAAAGCAGATAATTACAACAAAATGATAATGATATAATGATAACAGAAAGGAGATTACCTTAATCCTCTTTGGCTTTATGAATCTTCTCTCAACAAATATGAATATGGACTGTCAAAACATTTCGTTCTGTGTGGGTCAAACTGGCCTCAGTAGAATATAAAACAATAGGAATTCCAACCTTTCTTATTCTATCCTCCTTCAAATTTTCAGAGTGGTATCCTTATATCTAGTCATCTCTTCTGAGTAAACATTTAGTTATAGCATATGTCAAAGGCAACACCAGTTGACAATGACTACAAAATATGACCAAACACTCAGATTGCACAGTATTCCAAAGAAAACCATTTTGCATAAAATTATTAAATTAAAAAAAGTCATTTCACCAATCAGTCCTTTGGTATCATGAAGAAACTACAACAGGTTCACTGAAACTATTTTCCATTTTGCAGAGTTGTACTTGCATTCATTAGTTTTGTTATTGTTTTTGTCATGCCTGGATTGGGCATGCATGCATGCTTGTTTGCATCACACAAATATCATTTAAATGTATGTACAAATTTCAAATAACACAATCTTTGCTTTCTTGCACTTCAATTTTTTTGTCAAAGTTGTTGCTAATACTTTTTTGCAATTTCAAATCTCATTATTTAATTCTTGTTCCAATGTATTAACTTCAATGTCTGTAAAAACTTTTTTCCTGATTGTAAAGTTTCTCTATGAAGTTGATCAATATCTGATTGAGTATAGACATCGGTTTTCTAGTTTTCCTCACCCACTAACAGTTACAGTAGTAATAGTAGTAGCAGTTATTACTATGGTTACAAACTACACATATTTTCCCTATCATTAGCACCAGAAATTTTTAAAACTTAAAACTACTAAAGAACAATTTAAAATGCTTTGGTAAAGGGATTAGAATCAAATATTTTCCCTTTTGGTTCCTGCTGTTTTGAGTTTGATTATCCAGGCAGACAAAAACAAATATAGTCTTTTGTTGATCAGTGGACTGTTAGAAATATGACCTCCACCAATCTTGTTGACA
The DNA here is from genome assembly GCA_032468215.1 of Stegonotus admiraltiensis. Lineage (NCBI taxonomy): Eukaryota > Metazoa > Chordata > Lepidosauria > Squamata > Colubridae > Stegonotus > Stegonotus admiraltiensis. The sequence continues at coordinate 75,868 of JANHZT010003969.1, forward strand.
GAGTCTGCCTGATGAACAAGTCAAGCTTAATGTGGAAGGAAGCAAAGAAAATAGAAAACACAGAAGAACAAGCACAAATATGCCATTTACCCCAGACTCCATAGCACATTAACACAGGCCTTAGCCATTCAATTTGGTCCTTTATGAACTGAATGCCTACAGAACTCAAAGAATACCACAAGTGCTACACTTTCTTAGTTTGTTACTGACTTGAACAGAATATATAATTAAGTTTCCTCAACACTGCAACATTCGTTAGAAGATAACAATACTCCAGGCTGAATTAGCATAGAAAACAAAAGAAAGGACTAACTTGAGGAAACTATTTTCTCTTGCAGCCAGACGAGAAAAAATCTCTCTCTAAAAGTAGCAAGATTCTGTTTCATTATGTGCAAGCTTGACCTACCAATGGTTGCCAATAGTCATTGTTGGATTAACTTTGCTTTGTTTGTTTTAGTATATGTATCTTTATTTCTCAATGGCTAAAATACATTATTGTCTTTTTTTCTACTCTTTATTTTGACAATACTTGTCATCTTTCTTCTATACAGTCTCAGGTTTGCCATTTCCTCCTATTTTCTATTTCTTAAGACATTCTTGCCATTCTGTTGTTTCTACAGTGTGGGTTAAAGGGAGGTAAAAACCTTTCAGAGTTGTGCAAGGTTCATATCTAGACAATCAGTGAGGATTTAGGTGATCAGATTTTTTTCTATGGAGAAAGTTAGGCAGAGAAGCATCGATTTTTATAATTCTAAAAATTTGTGTGTTATTTCCAAATGAAAAAAGGCATATAAACAGAAACCAGCAGAGCGTAGCAAAAATTCTCTGTGGCTTTTATGATCCAAAGATTGCTGCTATGGACCAAAATACATAACTGGTGCTTTTGTCTTATAGCAAGGATAAGAAAAACATGAATCTTTATCTTTCTTTCACAGTTTCCACAGTTGATGCTTGGGTGGTTTAGGGTTGGGGAATTTTTGGTGGGTGGGGGTGTGTCTGGGGAGTGTCATGTGTGTTGGGCTTGGTCTCTGGGTGTTATGTGAATTTTGTTGTATGGGTATACTGTGTATATACATACAATGACAATAAACTTTATATATACAGTATAAACATGATTTGACTTTTCTTGACTATCCTTAAGATTTTCCTATCTGCTTCTATGTGAAATCAGTTTCTGTTTGAGCCGCTCATTTCATATTTAATAATAACTACACTTTGCATCAGCTGTTCTACCTTTCTCATCACCTCTCCATATGGACACCAGCCACAATTGGAAATATGAACTAAAATAAATAAATAAATACAAACCTTATGCTGACCTTCCAGCTCTTCTGATTTTTGCTCTAAATTAAGGTGCTTTTCTTTGTACTCTTTAAGACTGGATTCCAGCTGTATACAATATTCTTCTTTGTCATGCAGCTTGGAAGCAACTTGATCCAACTGAGTGCTGACTTTTGTTAGTTCCTATTAGCAATAATTGAAAAAAAACATTTTTAGGCAATCTAGTACAGTGACATTAGTTTTAAGTATGAAAGAAACAATTTACATCTGAAAACATCCAGTATATAAAATAAAAATTACTATGGCTTGTCACATAGTCAGCCAGAAGTCTAGACTCGCTTTGGCATTTTTATTCACTAATTCAGTCTTTCCCAAGGACCTGCAATAGGCAGGTGTGAATGCATGGTGGTTTTAAAGGTATTGGTGCAGGATGCAAGCTGTTCCAAGTGTAATTTTATAACTGACTGATGGGGATTTTTTCAATGCCGATGGTGTTCAAGTGATGCTGCAGAAGTTGTGGTATTTAGTTTAGAAGTTTAGTGATACATCTATCACTATTGGTAGTATTTTGCCACTATTGTTTTTATATATGTGGGTTTTTTATTTTGTGCTTTTCTCTATTTTTTTCTCTTCTATTATGGTGTCCAGGTACCATGATGTCAACTATTCAGACTTTTACAAATTTCTTATCAACAGTTGTTAAATCTGAGGTGTTTGTCTGCTTGAATTCTAAAGTCCTTTAGCTTCATTTTCACTTCTTTTTGTCTTCTTGTTGCAGTCTTGTTGCAGTTCTTACTTGCTATGTTTTAAACATTTTAAATGGTTTAATATTTTTAATTGTTGTATTATAGTGTTCTTTACAATTGGTTACTTGGTTATTTTTTTATACACTTCCCAGTCACATATATGAGATGGGCAGCCATATAAAATAAATAAATAAATAATTCCATCAGTGTAGTTAACTACAACATTTACAACAAAGGCAACATAATTTTTATGAACATCACTGTACTTAAAACAATAATTAAAATGTGATGGGTATAATTTAGACATGAGCTGTGTCAATACATATCACTAAAAGTCTGTCCTGATCTGCCTTCTAAACATATAGAATTCTCAGCCGGTAAGACCATACATAGCTGAGAATTCTGTAGTTGGAATTCACATATCTGGGAAGGACACATGTTGGATAAGGCTAAGTGGAATTAACTCTTACAGAATAATTACCAAAAATTCACACAAAGATGTTCAAGATGTTCTTTTAATGTAAGAGATCCTTGTACATATGCTACTTACCTGTAGAATTCAGATCAAAACCAATTATACTCTAAAAAAAGAAAGGCAGTAAATAAAATATACCGTATTTTTCGGTGTATAAGACACACCTTTTTAACCCCCAAAAGGGGGTGAAAATCTGGGTACGTCTTATACGCCGAATGTAGCCCCACCCATCCACCGGCCCCCACCCTTCGGCCATTTTCGGGCAGTTCCAGGCGGCAGGGATCTGGGTTGGGGCACAGCCTGAAGAACAACCCTCTTCGGGACGGTCTGGGGGGGGAATCTGCCCGGCAGCTTCGGGGAACAAGGCGGGTGCCACGATTTTCGGCTGGTCACCCTTCTGGCCGCCCAGCAGGCAGCTTAGGGCAGGCAATGGCTGCAATGACTTCACTCCCCTGCAATGTGAGGAGCTGCCGCCTAAGTCCTCTGCGCCCAGGAGCCGAGCAAGCCGAATGAGAGCTCCTAAAGAAAAATGCCTCTCCTTTCCAGCCACCGCTACCCGGATTCCCCAATGCAATAATCAGAGCCGTGTTTTAGGCGGTGGGCAGCCAGTTCCCCTGCAATGTACAGCGGGGAACTGGGAACCGTTTTGGATTTGGGGAGGGGATTGCAGCGCTGCTGCCTGAAAGTGCTTTTCTTCCCGTTGGGAATGTGCAATGGGAAGAAAAGCACTTTCAGGCTCCTGGAAACGCAGGTCTGATTATTGCATTGGGGAATCTGGGCAGCAGTGGCTGGAAAGGAGGGGCGTTTTTCTTTAGGAGCTCTCGTTCGGCTCGCTTGGCTCCTGGGTGCAGAGGGCTTAGGTAGCAGCTCCTCACATTGCAGGGGAGTGAAGTTATTGTGGCCATTGCCTGCCCTAAGCTGCCTGCTGGGCAACCAGAGGGGTGACCAGCCGCAAATCGTGGCACCCGCCTTGTTCCCCAAAGCTGCCAGGCAGATTCCCCCCAGACCATTCCAAAATGCTGGTAGACAGAGGTAGAATTCTTGTTTTTCTCCCCCAAAATTAAGGTGCGTCTTATACTCCGGTGCGTCTTATACACCGAAAAATACAGTATGTGCTTCCTGCCAATATGAACACAGGAAAATTCTCAGTAATAAAACAAATAGGTTTTTCTCAGTATTTGCCCTACATGGTTGCAGGGTCCACTTGTTTTTTCCATGAACTCGCCTAGTTTTTTTATAGTGAAGATATCAATGCATGGTATGACAAAGGGACTTGTTTATTAGCCACTTTGTCACAGATCCTGATGCTGGTTTAGGCTTAGAGGTAGTCACCCAGCTGGCTTCTGTACGTAAAAAAAGACTAGAATGTCACTCTTCTAGTCCAGAATCTTAATCCCTATACCATGCTCATTCTCAAAAAGAACCATTTAGTTACATTTAAAAACAAAAAACAAAAAGATTTGTACTCCATCTTTCAACAGCCAAGTGGCAGTCCCAAAAACAATTTCTGTCCCCTAACATTTTATATTTTATTTAGAAATTATATATTTTAAATGTATCATTTGGGCTATTTGAGGTAAATATAAAAATAGCATCACAGATTTACATATTTTAGATGATGATACATAAGATTGACCTTGTTTTAAATATATCTTTCTTAATTGTGAAGCTATAGTATGGGTCCTTTCTATTTCTCTCACCTGCTGTTTGTCTTGCAATGCATTCTGGGCAGTATCCAAATGGTTCTGAAGGTCTGCTCTCTGAGAAGCTTTTGCTGCCTCCGCTGACAGAAGCAATTCAGTCTTTGCTTTTACCTGACATAGAATTAAAATATATTCTCTTAATATTGGTAATATTACACAGTTGTTACCTTGTAAAACCTCAGATTTTCCTAGGGTGAACAATTTACTAAGTGTGCCACAGCATTATCAATGGATAGTAGAGAGACACAGATAAACAGATAGAGAGACAGACAGAGAGACAGACAATGCTGTGATATACTTACTAACTTGTAAAAACTGAACCAGAATCAACCAGAAAAATCAAACATTGTACATGTTTGAAAAACCACAATTAATTTATATTCTAAAATGTATTACCAATTATACATAATTTAACAAAAAACTGCAAAATGCTTGCCTTTACTGTTTGGTTATAGTGTATTAAATTTGTTTAAAATTTCATCCAGATCTTTGATTCTAAACTCTGAAACTTTTTTGAATGGTACATCTGTATATCCTGCTCGCCCTGGCATGAAGGCCACCTATTAACTATTTATTGAGGATATGGACAATTCAATCTATCCTGGCCCACTGTCTGTCTTTTGCTTGCATAGGCTATGCTGAGCAGTTTAATGGGATGACTTGGCCACCTGAAACTATTGGACATCTTTTATCTGCCCCAAGTCTTTGGCCACTGCTTTTCAGTGCCAATTGCCTTTTGGCAGCAGAAGAGTCAAAAAGTCTCCAATGTGTACAAAAAACATCTTTCCCATTTCTCTTCTATGCCTTGTCACTCACAGCAAGGCGAGAAGGAGGGAATTGCAGGTCATTGGGGTACCAGTTCTCCCAAAAGCAAAAAGACCCACCTGACAGAAAAGAGAAAGGGAAGAAATGGGTCTTTTCCTGCCAGTTCTGCAATTTCTATGGATCAAAGAACCAGTAGCAGAGGAGTCACTCTTCTCTGTGTCTCCCCCAATGGACGGCAGAAGAAGGATGGGCAAGGAAGGATGGAAAGCGTTTGTTTTTGGTATCAGTTAACCCATTAATAAAATGGTCTGATCCTCCTCCAAAAGTCCACTTTCCTGCAGGGATGTTGTCACGGTTCCAAACCAAACCAGCAAAGAAGAGGCCACAATGTGAGAAGAACAGGCCTCTTTACTGGAATCTCAGCTTGGCACATGGTGAACAATACAAGTAAAAGGGTTTCTAGCTAGCATTACTGGCTTCTCCTAGCCAGCTGGCTATACAGACTCAGCACGGCCCGCCCTCCTGTTCCCGGTTATTCCTGACTGGCTCCCCAGCCGGCTCCAGCAAGAATACTTGCTCCCTGGCTGGCTCCAGCAAGTATTCTTCAGGCCTGGATGGCTTCTGAACTGACCAAAGCTGGCTTGCCTTCCTGCCTCCTCTCCCAGCATGAGTCCCATCACCCAACACCCATCTGTGCCCCCATGCACCCCCGTCCACCTGCGCGTGTGGCAACTCCGAAATGGCACCTTGTGGCAACTTTGAAAGGCACACTGTCTTGGACGTTGACAGATGTTACATACACAGGCATTTCCCCTCGCTTTCAACACCTTGTGGAACACCTGTCCAAAGCTTAAGCTTTCATATGTTTGTCTATTGGCTTTCCAGAAGACCACGGGAATACACCACCATTTTTTCTAACCTAATATCTATATATACCTTTTTAAAACTATTATGCAAAGTAACATCTTCAATACGCTATCTTCTCAGTACCCTCACTGAGATAAAAAAACCTGCAGTCATAATGAAGGGGATACTCAAGACCAAGATTTATCATTGCTTAATCCCCATCACAATGAGCTATTAGATAAAAATCTATTGAAGCAAAGGTTTCAATAATCTTCTCACATCTGTGCCATAGAGACAAGAGAAAAACATGTAAGCCCAAGGTTCACTCAGTGTAATTTCATCACAATAAAATAGTGACATAATATCCGAATGCAGCCAGTGTATACAATGCTTACAAATTTAAAACTTTCTGGAGCTTAGCTTAATAGATAGGTGTTATTGGGTTTGTTAAAATTAAATTAGTATTCCTATCCCTTATATTTTACATAAGTAAAAATATAAAGTTAGATCACCTGCAAATCAAGTTGCATTACTTTTTCTTTACTTTCACTTAGCTGATTATGTAGCTCGCTGATAGTTGTTTCCAAGGAAAGAACATGATCTTGAGATGCTCTTAAATGGGATTTCTGTTCCTGCACTTGCTCGTGCAAATTTTCTAGGGCCTGTTTATGGCTTTCTGATTGATTCTTCAATTTTTCTGTCAGCTGTGTTACCTACATGCAAAATAAAGAAAAACAATGATAAAATATTAAAATTAAAACTAGCTGTGGACCAGTCCTGATATTTTATGTCTCAAGATCTGGGTATCCTTGGCAATTTCTTCTTCAAGTGGTGTCTGCATGTCTGTTAAAGATCTGGAATAAAATATTTCCTCTGGGTCCATACCAAAGGAAAATTATCTGGAGAGACCACAGAGTCTGGCTTTCTGTCTCTGCCCTCATGCCCAAACAGCATTCCTGGGTGATTACAATGACCCCACCATCACTGTGTTTTTGAAAAGCAACCTAGACCTAGCTCTTCTAGAAGATATTTTCAGATCACTTCCTGCTACAGAACTATAGAATAAAGCTAGTTACTTCAGCTAGATCCAACAACTCTACTCACTATGCAGGACAGTCTTGAATCCTTCCTTCAGAGAGATCAATCAAAATTGATTCTGTCTGTTAGAATGAAAAATAATGGGAAAAGCAGCTTTGGATTTTTAGCTTCCTTCCAAAAATTCTCATAGAAGAGTTTTATTCCTAACGAACTCACCACTTCTAAGCCTTTGTCTTGTTTTTTCCATTGCCCCACATCTAACCTTAATGTACTTAATTCCTACTGCAATACAGGTAGTCCTCGACTTACAACAGTTCATTTAGTGACTGTTCAAAGTTACAACCGCATTGAAAAATGTGACTTATGACCATTTTTTACACTTATGATCACTGCAGCATCCCCATGGTCATGTGATTGACATTCAGATGCTTGACAACTTGTTCATATTTATGACAGTTGCAGTGTCCCAGGTCATGTGACTATCTTTTGCAACCTTCTGACAAGCAAAGTCAATGGGGAAGCCAGATTCACTTAACAAATGTACTACTAATTTAACAACTGCAGTGAGTCACTTAATAAATGTGACAAGAAAAGTCGTAAAACGGGCAAAAACTCACTTAACAAATTTCTCACTTAGCAACATAAATTCTGAGCTCAATTGCAGTTGTAAGTTGAGGATTACCTGCAATAGGGACTTTACGCAACAAGAAGTGACCCATCTTGGTATGTCACTTTTAAAATACTATCGTCTTAACAAATTTGGAATTTTTACTTTGAAAACTTCTTACCTGTTCCTGCAAAGCATGATTCTTCTCCTGTAATTGATTTAGAACTGCTGTTTCTCCTTCACCAGCTTGAATTTTTGCATACAAGTCTTCCCTTTCTTTTTCTAGCAGAGAAATATTCTCCTTACTCTTTTGTAGCAGGGCTTCAAGGTTTTGGATTTTTTGGTCTTTATCACCAATCTGACGTAGAACTTGCTCTAAATCATTCTTGGAAAGGGGGAATATAATCGCTAAATATATCTAGGAACATAATTTCTGCATACTATAATTAGAGAGAGCTCCTGGCCCCCTTTTTAACAAAAACAACTTGAAGCCACTTTTCTTCTTCATGTAATTAAATAGAAAGTTTAACCATGAAAGTTAAAAAGTACAATCAAAATAAAATGTAATGAGGAACATACAAGAGAAAATGAGTTTGTTTAAAACATAAGTTAAAGTTTTTATTCATTTTTCAGAAAGAACGGGAAGAAGAAAGAGAAAAAGACATGATACATCTCTAAAGCCTATGAAAATGAATCAATGGTATCTGCCACAAATTCTTACTATCAAATAATAATAAAGTATTACGTATTATGAAATATATAGATTTGAAGGTCAATTCCTACTTTGAACTGAGCTTCAGAAATGCAGTTGCCTATAACAATGCTTCAAAGCAAAAATATGAAAATTCTGAGCCACTTAATATGTCATGCCTAATGAGAGTTCCATTAAATAGCATAAGTCCATTTCTAAATCATCAAAACTTGATTCTATCAAGCTCTTTATCTTGTAGTAGTAACTATAACCTGCATTTCAACGAAAATATTTGTTCTTGTTAGCACAGGGGTCCCCAGCCCCCAGGCTGTGGCCCACTACCAGACCTTGAGCTTTTTGGAACTGGGCCATGGGAGTGCATGCATCCCTACTCATGCAGCAGCAAACAAGCCCATGCACGCTTTCCATTTGCACAAGCGGCATGCATGCCCATCACTTACTCAAATGGAACTGCATGCACGTGTACACTTGTCCACCACGCATGTGGAACCATCCCCTCTCCCCTCCCCACTGGTCCGCAAAGCCAAAAAGGTTGGGGAACTCTGTTCTAGCACCACTAGAAATATGTTGGCCTTTTTTCTTAGCAGCAAAATTCTCTTACCTGGGCTTCTCGAAGTTTTGCTGTCGTACTTTGCTGAAGATTCTGCTGCTCCTGATGCTGCTGCTTCGTTTTGTCTAACTGATGTTGCAATTCAGTTGTATTTGCCGCTTTTTCCTTTAGCTTAGAAAAATAGTCACAGACTGTTGACTGAAAACTGACAAGCACAATTTAGTAGTTTAATAGTTTATAATTTACTCTAATATGGAAGTATTTTACATCAGATGCCTTTTTTATTAAATTAGAAGTCGTGTTACATTTTTCCTAAAAGTAGTTTTTTTTAAAAAATAAATAACCAGTCACTTCAACAACTTTTCCAACAAAATCAAAATGTTATAATAACATTATAACAGTAGGTGATTGTTTCCTATATTACATTCAGCATTTTTCATTAGGAAAGATGCATAGAAAAATAAAATTCTGTTGTTTCTCATTATCAACTATTCTGAGAAAATTGTAATTTTTAGATACCAATCATTAATTCTTACATATACTCAGTTAAAGCCAGGCAAAGGTTGGACCTTTGAGAAGCAGACATTAAGCACTCCTAGCCTAATGATGAAGGATTAATACCCTGATCCATTATATTTAATGAAGGATTAAGGAATTTTGGAAGATACATTTAATTAAAGCAAACAAAGGGAAGAGACAGCATGCAAGATGGAGTTTTCTGGTTACTAATTACGAAACACAAATTCAACTCAATCAAAATTATATTCTGCATATAATTCTTACCTCCTCTTCAGCACGTGAAAGTTTTAACTGAATGTCAGCCACTTGCTGTTCCTTTTCCATTAGCTTTTCACTAGATAGTTGTCTCTGCTCTTTTAGTCGGCCCTGTGCTTCCCCAAGTTGATGTTCTGTTTCCAAAAGTTTGTTGTGTAACTGGAAATGAAAACAAGTTTCGTTTTGATGAACATGCCATGCTTTGTTTGTTTTTTTTAAAACTACTGTGCTTGCATACAAACGGTATTAAAACATTCAGTCCTAGTAAGCTGAGGACAGCCACACGCAACCTAGTCAAAAGTCTGGCCCTTGGGATGACTCAGTTCATGCTTCTCTTCCAATCACAAAGAGATTGCAGCTCAAATAATGAGAGAAGCCTTATATTTTGCTTTCCCAAATCAATCCACTGCAATATAAAAGTCTCTTCACTAATGATCGCAGACTTTTATCTAGTACAGTAGATAAAGTCTATTGGTATAGTCCAGATAGCTGGACAGATGTCACACTTTCATGCCCAAGAGTGAAGTTAAACCTGGATGGTCCAGTACCTTAACCACTACACATTGGCTCTAAGTTATTTATATAAAACCAAAATGTATATTTAGTATAATACTACTAAATTGTCTTAACTGACTGCAAACCACATAATAATGTACAGGTTTTTTTTTCTTCAGACAAGCAAGTTAAACATGTGAATGAACTGCACTGGGAAGAGGTAAACACAGTCTGCTATGCTACTGTATCATGAGATCACTCAAAACATACAAACTGTATGTGGAGGTTGATTAATTCAGTTGGGAAAGCAATTTAAACTGGAGTAGATAAAGGGTTTTCATGTAGAGCTCTCACAGGAGATGGAAGGAAAGAGATAAAAATTATCTAAAAGACTAGCAGGAAAAGATTAAGGGTTTTGGAGACAGGGAAAAGCAGCTGGATAGCAAACTAACTGCTGGGTTTATACAGATTTGGACACTGAAAGAGCTGCAAGTGCCAAGATGGAGTGAAGATCACTGTAAATTCTAAAGCGATGGGAAAATCACTGAAGATGGAAAAGGACCAGGGTTCAAGGGATCATGTCTAACATACCACAAGGAAAAGAAAGACTTAAGTTGATTCTGCTAGCCACAAGATATTACCAGCTAATAGTGATTAATGTTCTTACTTAACTCTAAGGGAAACCTATTAATATCTATGTACACTTAAATATAGCTTAAGTCAGGCAAAAACTAACATAGCAGAAAGCTCCAGAGGCAGAGAAAAAGTTAATTGCTAATTGGCAGAATAATTTTAGTCATAAAGTAATGTTCTGGTTTATTGCAGGTAAAGTGTCTTTGAAATCAAATGTAGAGGCAGGAGAGAGAGAAACACTTTCTTAATCTGCTTAAACTAAACGCTACTTTCAGGATTAGTTTTGTATGATACTAAGACTCTAAGACTGTTTTATTTAAGTTATGTCATTAATTTAAAACAATGGTTTACAGAAGGTATTTGCATGCTGTAGTTGGCCGTTTTCTTAAAAAAACTTTTGTTTCTGTCTAAATTATGAAAAAAGGTACATACAGGAATTCTTGGTCAATAAGTGAAATCAAACTTTATAATTCATTTGATTAAGAACAGATAAACTTAATTTTACCTGATTAAGCTCATTTTGAAGCAGCAGGCTTCGCTGTTCTTTTTCTTCCCTTTGTTGTTGTAGTTGCTTGTATTCTGCCTTAAGATGCTGGTTTTTGGCTTCAGCTTCTGACAATTCTTCCTTAAGTTTTTGGCTTGCTTCTCCCTTTTCACATAATTCTTTCTGCAATCTCTGTAATGAGTCCTCGGATGCAGACAATCTTGCCTGAAGTTGTTGACAGTCCAATTCCTTTTGATTAAGAGTTGCTTGCAGATTCCTTTTACCCAATGATTCTTCATTTTGTCTCTCTTCTAACTGAGTATATTCCAATTCTTTCTTTTTTAATTTTTCCAATAGTTTCTAAAATTGAGTTGTATATATAATTAAGATTTCATTAATTTTAAATAAAATAGGCAGATGGATTAAAAATGAAAAATTAGTATTTTAATATAAAAATATGCATGACTACATATACCACAGAGGGCCTCAAAATGAAGTTTTCTGTTATTTTTCTTGTAATAAGACAATATTCTGAGTTTGGATTTTTATTATTCCACTGTACTATCAAGAAAGACCCTACTGAGAAGATGCAATTTCATTTTTCCTGTTGCTTGCAAGCTCAGTTGCAACCATAACCATGTGAGCTTCAGAAACAAAGAAAGTATGATACCTGCTGCATTAGGATCAACAGAAAAATACTGCATAATCTAACATAATGGTATTTCCTATCAATCCACGGTTCCTAAAGGGCTAACATCCCTGACTTGTTTTTCAAAATACATGAGTTCATAATCCAAGAACAGATCTTGGCTTAATTTTGTCATGTTAGAAGAGGAACAAGTCAATGACCTCAATAAGTAATATCAGAGGCTTCATGATTTGTATAACTGATAAGACTTTATCTTTAGAACAGAACAAGATCATCTATAGCTTTCAAAACACAAATAACAATATTTTTACCCGATTTTTCTGTGAAAATTCATTAACTGAAGTTTGAAGTTTCTGGATCTCTTGTACATATGTAGCAACTTCTTGTGGTCCTTTAGCAAGTTCAGCATTTAACTTATTAATGGTAGCCTATGAGAGGGGGGGGATGAAAAAATAATAATTTATACTTTTAATTCAACAGGAATATATATAAAATAATTACAGAATATAAAATAATTACAGAAATCCATAACAAAAGTTTATGTGTCATGAAAAAAGTCAAAGTTCTTTAAATATATACTATGCAAAGTGCATATGGAAACATTGTTTTATATAAATTCTTCAAACATTACTAGTAAAAAAGAAGAAACAATGTCACAGTTGTATCACAAAAGCATGCTGCTTGGTTTCTGCTATCAGCAAAAAAAAAGCTACATAAATAAAGCAACTTTAACATTATGGCTAAGGATCAATTAGTTATATTCTTGCCAAATCCAGATCTGAAGTGAAGAGTTCCTTTCTCTATTTCAACTCAGATTGGCAGGAAAAATATAGTAAAATATGCCATCAGACAATATGTACCAGTAATTTTCCTGATCCTAGTAAGACATAATTCTGAAACATACGTATAAAACATTTCATGACTCCTGTTAATATTATTATTTTTATAAAAGCAAGTCTCCTGTTCAGGGGTGAAATCTAAAATTTGTTACTACCGGTTCTGTGGGTGTGGCTTGGTGGTGGTGGGGTAATGTGACTGGGTGGGCGTGGCCAACTTTTTTTTTTTTTACTTTTAAAAGCATTTTTTTCTACATCCTCTTCAGCCAAAGAGGTTGTAGAAAAAATGCTTTTAAAAGCCTCTGATGATCCAGCTGAGCCGCGTGATCATTAGAGGCTTTTGTTTTACTTTTAAAAGCATGTTTTCGGCTGAAGAGGTTGTAGAAAAAATGCTTTTAAAAGTAAAAAAAACAGCCTCTAATGATCGCGCTGCTCAGCTGGGCATGATGGGGGGGCGCAGGGATTTTTGCTACCAGTTCTCCGAACCACCCGCCGCCATCGCTACTAGATCGGGCAATCCGGTCTGAACCGGGAGCATTTCACCTCCGCTCGTGTTCTCTTAAAGGACTTTCAGGGTCTCTTCCAGCTCTTGTTAATTGTGTTCTGTTATTCTTTCTATGATCATGTGTATCCATCCCATCTGGAATGTCACTTTCAACCTTATTATTCTACATTATACGTTTTAGACAGAGAAAAGCCTCATTTTAAATTTGAAAGCTAAAACTGTAGTTTTGTTCCACAAAAAGAAAGGAAGATATTAATAATGAATATGTAAATAGAAATGTTTGTGTATATAAACAGAGTGTTTATATAAACACATAAACAGAGATATCTATACATGTTTGTACATGCCAACACCTGGTGAAAAACAATTATATTGTACTTCTTAATGGTAATAAGGGATTTCCTTGTATTTGGTATAAACTATTCTTATTATTTTGTACATCTTATTACTTTAGATATTGTCACAGAATAAATTCACTAGGACCTAAGCACTAGAACCTAATGTTCCTTTCCATCCATCCATATCTTTAAATATTACTTTTTCATGAGTTCTGAAAATAAGGCTTGGAGAAACAAGTAAGGACTTTTAAAGCTGCACTTTGTGCAGAAAGTGATATATGAGGGTGAATGTAGCACTTACTAAAACTTCAGTTTTGTAAGATATGTAAATGAAAAAAGAAAAAATAACTCCTGTATACCCTTTAGAAATCTAATGGTAGCTAGGCAACAATTTATAGTTGTTCTGAGTGCTTAAATAAAACAAATATATTAGAGTAAAGCTAGTATGTCGGAACATAATGAACATAGCTTTATTTTAAAAGTGAATACTATACTTGGGATTTGGTTGCAGGACAGATTTCAGGGTGAATGATGTGTACTAGAAGGAGATAAAGAGGGGAAAATATTATCAGTATGTACCGTGTTTCCCCGAAAATAAGACAGGGTCTTATTTTCTTTTGACCCCCGAAATATGATCTTGGCCTTATTATCAGGGGGGAGGGGTGTCTTATTATTTTTCAGGTGCAGGAGGCCCCTAAACGTCGTCCCACTGCAGGGGAACTAGTGCCGGAGTGCTGACCAGCTGCTTTGCTGGTGCTGCTCACACTGCTGCCTCCAGAAATCATGGCAGCTTTTAATTTGCTTCCCATGCCAACAGCATGAGGTGAGGAGGAGAGGCAGGGGGGCGAATGGTGGGGGAACATGCCCCACACGCACCTGCCATCCACCCAGAACGGCTTCGCGGAGGCCGTTCCCACAAACTATAGCTTGCATGCCCCTTCCCTTAGTGGTGGCCACAAAAAGCGGATGCAAGCAAATTCTTGCCAGCCCTAGCCCTGTCGACCTGGGGGGAGGGGTACTGGCACCAGAGTTCCAAGCAGTGGCCGGTGTGGGCTGTCTGTGCAGCCATGAAGCGGGATCGGCATGGTCAGTTCTTGCCCACAGCATTGCGAAGATCAGGTCAGAGCTGCTGCCACCTGAGATCAGCAGGCCAGATTCGGTGAGCTGGATGCACCGCTGCCACTCGGGAGAAGAGAGAGAGGAGGCGCTGCAAGAGACCCCATTTCTGACGTTCTTCTCCTCCTGGGCGGCAGCAGCATGTTCAGTTCCCCGAATCAGGTTTGCCAATCTCGGCCCGCAAGGGGGAGTGGCAGGTGGGAGCGAGAATTCTGCCAGTCACCCAAACCTCAGGTCTCCTGTTTGCCCTGCAGGCTCTTCAAGAGGAAGGCGATCGAGCGGCAGAATTCTCGCTTCTCTGCCTCCCCAGCCCCTTTCCACCTGCCACTCCCCCTCCCCCCCAGAAATGGGGTCTCTCACAGCGCCTCCTCTCTCTCTTCTCCCGAGTGGCAGCGGTGCATCCAGCTCACCAAATCTGGCCTGATCTCGGGCAGCAGCAGCAGCGGCTCTGACCTGATCCTCGCTGGCAATGCTGCAGGCAGGAACCGGCCACGTCGATCCCGCTTCATGGGTGTGCAGACAGCCTGCACCGGCCACTGCTCGGAGCTCCAGCGCCAGTATCCCTCCTCCCAGGTCGACAGGCTTAGGGCCAGCAACAGTTTGTTTTCAGCCGCTTTTTGCGGCCACCACTAAGAGAAGGGGCACACAAGCTATAGTTTGTGGGAGTGGCCTCTGCAAAGCTATTCTGGGTGGACGGCAGGTGCGTGTGGGGCATGTTCCCCCACCATTCACACCCCCGCCTCGCCTCTTCATCTCATGCTGTTTGCATGGCAGCTGCGCATGCGTATAAGTATTGGGGGGGCTTATTTTTGGAGGGGGCTTATTATAGCACATGTGCTCAAAAGCCCAATTGGGCTTATTATCCGGACATGTCTTATTTTTGGGGAAACATGGTAGATTCATTTGAATTACATAAACCCCCATGAACTGCTGTACAATAATGAAAAAGTACCAGTAAGAAAAAACAAAGAAGGTTTTCGAGTTTGAGTTTTCTCTAAATCTGACAGAGTTCTCATTATAAGATGCAAAGTGAATTCCTTTACTCTACAAAAATTCACTCCTGACCATGACACAACTTCAAACATTAAAGACTCAATAAAATATAAGAGACTACATCTTTGTGGCTTATTGATTTATATGCAATGAGTTTACCAAAGACTGGGTCACAAAATTCCATTTCTTCTTTTATTAAGGGAGAATGAACCTAAAAGGTCATGTAACGGCCAGGCTCTCATGCGCTATGTTTCCTAAACTACTGTCCTTCAGGCACGTTCATCTGCAACAGAAGCTAGTTGGGAAATACAATCTCTTGCCATGAGAGCACTATTTTGGAGAAAATTGATATGCACTTTTGAATCAGTCTTCTTTTTCCAATTTTCTGGAACTATATTTATCCAGCATTTTTGCAGAATTTACTTACTATTCCTTTCAGCCCTAAAAAGAGTCCTCATGTGGTTCATGAAACCACCTAACAAATAATAAAACAATTAAATCCCAAAAGAGTAGATCAGAATGTTTTGTTGCAAATTCATTAAGAACAGACAAAATACAGATACTGATATCAATCACATAAAATCACTGGAAATCTGGCTAGTTTAATTATGAGAATAGTTTGTAAAATAAGCACAAAAAAGGGATTGGTGGCTTGTAAATACATGCACAAATTAGTTCCTATCTGGTTTGTTATTTGTTTGTAGTTACCTTTGAAAAGAGGTGTAAAGGTTAGAGTATTACCTCAAATTTAAAGACCTCCACAGAAAGCAGCCCAAAAAAATGATGGGTGAATGAAAAAGAAAAAAATGATAAATGTTATTTCAACATTAGACAGAATGTTCATGGATCACTTAAATCAGTAGCGTGATGCTGATAAAACATGCACATTTAATTGGGACGGACGTCAGTGATTTTAAAGCCAATTTAGACAAAATCACAATTCTCAGCAGATTCTACATAAAAGCTGTATGATCAAAAGAAGAAAAATATACAGGTGTTGCTTTGCATTTTCAATCAGAAAATATTTGTCTTTGTGAATGACTAAACCTGGAATCAGAGGTAGAAGGAGTTTTCCCATCTTCTGCCTACCACACGAATACAAATTATAGCATCTCCTAGAGAAGTCTGCCTAGCTTCTACTTGTACAAATCCAGCAAAGAGAAACCCAAACTTTGTTTCAACTGCCTAATTGCTCTTATTGTTAATGTGTTTTTCCCCCTAACATTTAATCAGTTATCGTGCCTGCTGACTTAAATCCAATATTTCATGTCCTATACTCTGCACTGATGGCAAAATCATCTTGACACTCTTCTGCACAAAGAACGCTATTACATTCCCCACTCTCAGACTTTTCAAAGCTAAATATGCCCATCTCTTTCATCTATCTTCATAGGACTTAGTTTCTCATCCACTGGACTAGTTCCTTAGCTGCACTAATTGACAGAAACACTTATTTCAAGTAAATCACTTGGCTTTCGTAGATCTTCTCTTTGTAAGGGCTGGAGTCAGAATACTTGCTAACAAAGACTGTATAGATCAGCTATCTCAGTCCACAACCGTATCCCCTCAGATGTTGGTTTTTTCAGTCTGGTCAGATTTTTCCAGCTCCTAAGTCTGAGAATTCAGACTAAACCTTAATTATTCCAATGATGCAGAATATGTCCGATTTCTATTGCTTCCTGCAGATATTCTCATGCATGGACTTGTTCCTAGAGTTGCTTCTTCTGCCACTTTTTATAGTAGTGCCATTTACTTTCTTCTGATGAATCTTCTTTCTTAGAATCTAAAAATTAGCTATCAGAGCGCCAATCCTCTAATTTTTTCATCAAGAACTTCTGAGTTGCCACTTCTACGTTTCCATTTCCTCAGAGGTTTGGAAGCACACAATGTGTCTTAAACAGAGTTGAGAAGCAGTTAAGAACCACAAACCCAAATAAAGAGATTAATATTGCACTGACTGGGTCTACATGCTGCATTTAAGCAGAATGTAGATTTATTCTGGCTTTGTATGCTTTGTAAACCCAGTGATCTTCTTTTAAAGCTTACATTAAGTGAATATAACCACTTTGGCTTATTTGGCAAAAACAGTTAATGGAAACCTCTGTTTTGTACAATCAAAAAGGCAAAAGGAAGCCGCCAATTAGGCACGATCTAATGATGTATCCATGAACAACAAAAATAATATGTTAAAAATACTGAATAAATAAGACAATGTATGCAGAACTCAAAATCTAGAAGGTTGACTTATCTAAGGATTTTATGTACCCTAACAACCCAATCAAGAATATCAAGGAGGATTATAATTGAATCATGTTACACTTCACATCAGGGTACAACAATGCAATGTAATATAGTATGTAATTACTGGACTAAACACTGCTGAACTCAATACAGATAGTCCTCAATTTATGACAACTGGGACCAGAACGTCCATTGCTATGCAAGGCAGTTGTGCCTGATTTTATAACTTTTGCTATGGTCATTAAGCAAATCACCATGGTCATTAACTGAATCACAGTCGTTAAGCAAATTTGGCTTCCCCCATTGAGTTTACTTGTCAGAAAGCAGCTGGGGAAGTTCAAATGGTACATGTGTGACCCAGCATGCTGCAACCACCGGCAAGCACCCAAATTTTGATCACATGACAATGGGATACTGTGACAGTCATAAGTGTGAGAACCAATTGTAAGTGATGTTTTTGAGTGTCATCATAATCTTGGTCACTGTATGAATGGTCATAAGTCAAGGACTACTTATAGGACTTACAAATAAGATATATTACAATTGAGTTTTACACAATTGTAATATATCTCTGAAATGGATTTTACTTTTATTTATAAATGATAAAGTAGTGAGAAGAAAATATATCCCAGTTATTTATCATTTTAAAAAGTCCACAACTCTGTCTTAATGAATAGAATATCATGTTTAGCAAACTTGTTTACATAGGTTTCAAAGACAGTGGCATAATTAATATGCAATATTTTCATATTCATTACCTATAACAAAATTGTACACAAGGACTTATTAGAGCTTACATACTCTTGAATGTTTGAGAGAAGTAACTAAGATATCTCATTTTACTTAATGTAATATTAAATATATATATTAAAAATTGCGGAGCTATAAAGTATCAACTTACAATTATTGTGTTATTAGTCCTGTCTGACATAACACAAAAATAAATTCATGCATTTTAATATGCAAATTCATGTTAATTTTGACATGGCTTCAGAACTTCAAAACAAAACATAAATTGAGTAAGATAAGTGAGTTCTAAGACAGATTTTTTAATAAATATATGCCCACCTTCTAACTGGTAAAGGTTTGATTAACAAATAAAAAAGTGAACAAGAACTGAACTGAAACTGTCTTGAGAACATCCAAGATAATGCAAATTTATAATTATGTAACTAGAGAATTTCCAAAAGGAAAAAAGTGTTATCTTGCAGCAAAAAGTGTTGTATTGTACCACCAATAAATGACTATCAATTTTTTAAAATACAGCTTTCTACTAACACAACCACATTAAATTATAAAATTATGGTTCATATTCAAATGTTTTGACTAAATTCATTACCTCTGCATTTGTATATTCTGCTCTCAAATGATTGCATTCATCTTTCAGTTTTTCAGATTCTTTCTCACATTCCAAAGTCATCTTATCCATCAATGTTTGAACTTGGACTAATTCCCTCTTTAGAACTGCAACATCTTCTACCCCGGGTCTTTGAAGCTTTAGAAAACAGCAATATAAAAATCAATATAACAAAGTTCAGAATGAAATTATAATTTCAACATGGTTTATAAAATTACAGTGCAAAACCAATTTTGTGTGTTTATGTGTGTAAATATATTTTCCATATTCCATACTCCAGTCTTAAAGCTACTTAATTTCATAAAAGCTGTTATAGTGTACTCAAATATAACTGAAATACCTCTATGCTGTAGTTCAGATATTTTTTTCTTAGCTTTCTGCAATTTTAATAAATTTTCTTGAACTTATTTTGTTAAAATACTATGCAGCTAAATCCACTTTAACTACTTAGACATTCAACATCAATATTTTCAACTGTTGATTAATTAATAATTAATGATTAATTAATCGTAGGGTTAGCAGACATTGAGGGTACAATAACTTTTGAAAACCATAAGAGTTTTTAGCAAAGCACATGCTGAAAAATCCTTGAAGTAGTTGCATCTTTTCCTAGAATTCCATAGCTGCCACACAAACTAGTGAAAAGAAAGACTGGATTTAAAAGTGTTCCCAATAGCTATTTTATGTGCCCATGAGCACTCCAAAGCACATTATGGAATCAAAGAGCTCCTCGTCCAGCTTTGACTTGTGTACTAATGACAGTTTTACATAAAACAAAGATCATAAATAATCCAGGACACTACCTGGAACTTTACATGAACTTTCCTTTAATGACTATTCAAAAATTCCCGTTGATGCAAAAAAGCAGTTGTCCACTTTACAACTGTGCTACAAACCTAGTTTGGTTACTAACAAGTTTCCAGGTTCAATTTAAAGTGTTGATTTGATCTAGAAAGTCTTACATGGGCTAAGATTTCTTGCAATTAGAATTAACCTGTCCAAAACTTACAACCAAGGAAAAGTTATTTATAGTTAATCACTTACTCTTGTGAACTTAGGAGCATTGAAGGTGAGAGAAGATATTTGTTCCATTACTCTATAGCATCTACTATATGTTATGGAACATACACTTCTCCTGTATGTTTGACTTACCCCAGTGGAAGCAACTGAAGGTAGATCTCTTCTGGAGGGATTTTTTAACTTCATTTTTCAACTTAGTTAAGATTATGCTCTCTTGTGGATTTTTTTCCTCCATTTTTATCTTATATGTTGGTATGATTTTGATTGGTTTTTTATGTATAGTCCATATTTGACCGATTATGTATCATTAAGTTGATGTTGACTCTTAGCAATTACATATCTTACATACTGTGGACATTTTATCTTTTATTCTGGGTATTTAATATATATTTGTAATCCTGCCAAGAATCTTTAACTGTAAATCTCTACAAAGTCCCTTTATTTAATTTCTGTGTTTTAAAATATTTTCATCAATAGGAATGCACTTTGAAATTTATAAAATTTGCACCAATATATAAATAGCATAATTTATAAAAACACATATTGCAAATTAACCCTAACAAAAAAACAGCAATAATTAAGAATGAGAATGGATAAATAATTGTCTAGGGACAGCAAGTTACTATTGCCATGATAACCAGGAAAAAGATGACAATGAATGGAAAACAAAGGATATTTCAAATTACAGTATTTATTTTTAGCTTGGGAAAGAAACATATCCATTATTGTAGCATAGAAGATGATTCTTTATTTTGCCCCAGAAATAGATCATTATAAAAATAAATAACTTGTTTTTTAAAGATCTGTAATTTAAATGATCAAGCTGTAGGAATAATCCCTTTCCAATTAGACAAGGCATGATAAAACATGACCACAAGAATTACCAGCTCTGTGTTTAAATCTTCACATACACCTTTTTGCTTCTGTAACTCTTGTGTCAAATTAGTCACTTTCTGTTCTGCAAGTTCTCGAAGGCTTGTTTCTTCATCATATTTGGCTTTAAGTTCTGTTGTAGAGAAAGATTTTTAAAAAGGCGTTCCTTCAATTTAAACAAGAAGACGACACTGTATTGTGCAATAAGTATGGACAACTTACCCACAATCTCAGTGGCCAGTTGTGCTGCTTTCTGTTCAAACAAGTCTTTCATTTGTTTGATATTAAATTTTTCTACTTGACTGTCTTCTAACTGCTGTTCTAAAGATTCCAATTCTAAAATAAAAAGTATGATTACTAAGTGAAACTAAAATATTTTATAAAAACAAACACAGACAAAAGTTTCTATTTTTAACAAAGATTTCCTGAATTCTTTCCTGCCTTCTTTATTTATCACTACTTAGAGCCCATTCTAATTTTTATGGTATATAGTAAGGAAAAGGAAACAAATTAGCAAAACAATCAAATGATAATAATCAAAGCCAAAATTTGTATCCTTGATCGATTAAGTGAGGTCAAAACTTTGCTGAAATAAAACAGATTTAACTAATTTCCCGAATGACAGCAAAATGAAGATTGCACATATGGTACTTTCGAGGGGGGACTATTCCACAAAATGGGGAATATATAGAAGATCTGTCATCTCATCCACACCTCATGTCTCTCATGAGGCGGGGGACTCTCAAGAAGCCTCCTCAAAACCAGGCAATCTGGCAAGATATTAGCTGTTATATCTTTCTGTAGGGCTTTAAAGGGAATGACCAGAGCTGTGCGACCTTGGGTCAATCATTCTTTCTCAGCCGTAATCAGTATCAGGCTCTGCAGCAAGCCAACAGAGAAAAAAATAAAAGCCTTGCCACATCATGCATTGAAAGCTTTGTTGTATGAACTAACAAGCACAGCACAAAAACAACTGGACCCTGCAGTCAAACAAGATAAACACTAAGAAAAACAACTATATATAAATTATGATGCACCAACTGCTTTACAATTATTTGATCTGATAAAAATAGCAATTGTGATTCTAGTACTCAGTAAACGGGACACTGATATCCTTATTTTTAACAACATCAATTAAAACAGAAATAACTTCTACAACAGATAAGCAGTAAAATCAAATTTGTTCAATAAAAAGATTATTCTTTCTTCTATAACACACTACATGAATTAATACATGAAAAAAGAATATTCAACATTTTAAATTATTTAAAGTATTTACAATCGGTCAATAAATTATTTTAAGGATAAACAGAGATTTAATGAGAGTTATGGATCAGTAAATCACTTTTCTGGACAATTATGTTTCATGAGATTGGTTTTTTTTAAAGTTTGTCACCTGTAGAGGCAGCAGTTGCCAGACCATCAGGTTTGGATTCCTAAGGAAAGAAGGAAGGCAGGAAGGAAGGAAGGAAGGCAGGAAGAAAAAGAAAGAGAGAAATGGGGAGGGGGGAAAGGAGGGAGGGAGAGAAGAAAGAAAGAGAGAGAGAGAGAGAGAGAGAGAGAGAGAGAGAGAGAGAGAGAGAGATAAAATAAAGAAA
>JANHZT010003969.1:98796-109298 GCA_032468215.1 Stegonotus admiraltiensis
AGAGAGAGAGAGAGAGAGAGAGAGAAAAGAAAGAAAGAAAGAAAGAAAGAAAGAAAGAAAGAAAGAAAGAAAGAAAGTTATGAGTGCACTTTGTGTTACAAGTTTGTAACCATTTGCATAATAACAGTAGAAAATAAAAATATAAGGATCTTAAACCAAGTTTTATGATTGAGAATTCCTGTACTTAAGCACATCATTAAGAGTGATAGATCCTCTATTAACTAACATTACTGTAAGGATCCATCATGTGTTGGAAGCTATAATTCACAATGCTGCTGTTTCAGACCATTAAAATAAATGAAAACGTGTAATAAATCACATCTAGGAATGTATTGTAAGTGTTTTTCCCAGCAAACAATTTTCATTATGACATCCCAATGGGACCTTACATTAACAAATCTGTTTTTAAATTAATTTTTTTTTTTAAAAATCCTCCTTTCACTGTATTAGCAATTAATACAAAAAAGCTAAAAGGTAAAGAAAAAGGTTTCCCCTGTCCAGTTGTGTCTGACTCTAGGAGGTAGTGCTCATCTGTTTTTTAGCCAAGGAGCCAACATTGTTCGAAGACATTTCCGTGATCATATGGCCAGCATGATATACATCAAGGCACACAGAACACTGTTACCTTCCCACTGAAGTGGTACCCATTTATCTACTCACATTTGCATGCTTTTGAACTGCTAGGTGGGCAGGAGCTGGGGCAAGTAACGGGAGCTCACCCCGTCACACAGCACTTAGGTCTCAAACCTGGGCTGTCAGCTTTCCAGCTGACAAGCTCAGTGTCTTCAACCACTGAGCCATCACGCCCCCTTACAAAGAAGATTAGCACAATTAGAACTAAGTCAGGCCACGTGCCTTACAAAATAAGTAATAATCTTCATTTCACGGTTGATTAAAAATGGCTTGTGGAAAGCTTGCTTCAAATATTTTAAAATAATTACTTGCTGCTTCTGCCCATGAACTTTTTCTAATTCTTTCTTCAGCTCTTCAGAATACCACCGTTCTTCCTGTAGAAAGACAGTTAAAAGAACGATATGAACTTGGGACTTTGATAACACTCTGATCTGCTTTGTAAATTGAAATAAAAAGCTGAATACACTCTCCCAACCTTAAGCGAAGCTTGCAGGTCTTGAAGTTCTTGCCTCAATAAAGTCATGTCATCACTGAATATAATCCATATTAAAAAGAAGGAAATATATATATTTAAATGTCTTAAAAATCACTGCAATTAAATTCAATTTAATTCTCTTAATAATAATATATTTAAACATATTTTGATTAATTTTAAAAAATAAATTGTCCTCATATTAATCACCAAACATTAAAACAATTGAGAAGTGTAGCACAATCTTAAGCATGCTCCCAGAGAGATAAATCACTATGACTATAATGAAACTTATTTCCTAATTAAATAAGACTTGGCCTTAGATCTATGAATTCATTCTTTCTTTTTATATTCCATTCTTTTAATTTCAATTTAATGAAATTAATATGTTGTTAGCATCAAAACATTTAATGCATTTTCATTTCTATAAATTAAAGCATAATTCTGAGGCCTAGCAAAACAAAAAAGGTTTAACTGTCTTCATGAGACAAATGTAAGGTAAATCTAAAGCAAGATACTATTCAATCCACCATGTAGTTTAAAAATAAAAGCTTTCAGTATTAGCAACCTTCTTTTCATTGAATGTATCTTTCTATTACAAAGTAATATATTTCACAATATCATCTAATATTCAAATTAACTGGTGATTAAAATGCAGTTACAATAAATTATTATTTAATATATAATAAAAAGAAATAAACCAGTATTTATAAGCACCTTTTGGGGGTCATGTTAGATTCTCCTGCATGACTTGTATCAATACCAGAATCATGAACTGCTTCATAGTGTTTAAAAAGTTCTTCAGCTGATCCATGAGATTTCATACAAAGAGGACAAATAAATCCCTGAAACATGAAGCACAAAAAATTGTAACAATATTCAATATTTAACTGTTGGCTCTTTTATATGTTAACAGGTAATTAGAAAACTATGTATCAATCTAGTTTAGTGGAATGAAAATGAATGCTACCATACTAATTGTATAGAAGGAATTGTGATTACATTTTCTTTAGAGAAGCTTTAAATGCTATTTCATTTTCTAATGTAATTAATTACAACAACAAATGCCAGTATTGGGTTTGAACTACTCAGCAAAGTTACTAACAAAATGGCTTGATTTCCATGTACAATAGTAAAGAATTCTAACACTTTCTGTCAAAATGGGAAAACTTTCTGGTGTACATGGCCTGATCGTTTAGTTAATATTACATACAAAATGGCCCTCTTAAACCAGAATTATAATTTAGATTTAGTTTTTGAATTTCATTGACAACTCTAGCTTGGAGACAGAGTAAATAAAATATTAATCATTGTACATAATATTAAACAACTTCTAGAATACCTTGTCATTCCCTCCATCAAGTGGGTGATTGACTCCATCAAGTCATTCAAGTGTTACCATTCAACTCAATGGCAAATATGTCACACTTAAATATTCTGGAACATTTATGTTTACGTACTGTAGTGTGTGTCACTATAGTGTGTATGTGTGTGTTTATATGTGTGTATGTATGTTATTTGATGATATGCAAACAATAGTACAAAAGTTCACTTAGTGACCATTCAAAGTTACAATAGCATTGAAAAAAGTGACTTAAAACCGTTTTTCACACTTATGACCATTGCAGCATGCCCATGGTCATGTGATCAAAATTCAGACACTTAGCAACTGACTCATATTTATGATAGTTACAATGTCCCAGTGTCATGTGATCCCGTTTTGCTGACAAGCAAAGTCAATAAGGAATCCAGATTAATTTAACAACCATGTTACTAACTTAACAAAGAAGTTGTAAAATGGGGCAAAACTCACTTAACAAATGTTTTGTTTAGCAACAGAAATTTGGAGCTCAATTGTGATCATAAGTTGAG
Organism: Stegonotus admiraltiensis; assembly: GCA_032468215.1. Taxonomy (NCBI): domain Eukaryota; kingdom Metazoa; phylum Chordata; class Lepidosauria; order Squamata; family Colubridae; genus Stegonotus; species Stegonotus admiraltiensis. The sequence continues at coordinate 101,774 of JANHZT010003969.1, forward strand.
GACTACCTGTATATGAGCTTATAAGATAACATCTCAATTATAGATCCTAACCCAAATAGCATACTTGGAACAAAAATGAGCTTTTGCCACATTTGTGTCATACGAGCCAAAATATGACAAACTGATCAATATTGTCCTGACCATTATCAGAGGATGCTGCAGGTAAAGCACGTACCATAAAGGCTAGTAACCTAGCATAAAATACACATTTCTATCTTATTAACAAACATTATATAAAAGCCTTATCCAAAGCTGTGAATGGTTAGCAGATGTCAATATCTATTACTATTTGGTATTACTTGGTATGCAGAGGATTGCAACTTATGTAAAAGAATGTAAAAGAAATAATGGTAAAAGTTATGCATTAATGAATGATATGAGTAAGTGTGATGTACTAAAAAAAGATGTACTAAATCTATGCGCTGTTTCAAGCCAGTATGACTCTAGGCTGTTTTCACTACATAAGATGAAATGAAATGAAATGAAATGAAATGAAATGAAATGAAATGAAAATCATAATACAATTAATATAACCTTGCATTATTGACTCTGAAAGAAATTGGGAAAGGGTCTCCAAAAAAACCCTTTGCAACAGTGGTCCAAACCTTTCCAGTTTGGCGGCCCAGTGAGGGGAAGGAAGAGGGGATGGTTTCATACAAGCGGTATGGGGTTGGAGATTCCTGCTTTATAAGTTTGCAGAATGCCCCAAAAATCCAATTATTCTCTCCTTGGAGGTTAAGCCAGTTCATAGAAGTGATGCTCTAAACCAGATCTGGCCTGCGAGGTGCTTAGATCTGGCCCGTGTGGCCGCCCTGGAAACAGCAAAGGACTGGCCCGCAGTGCCCCTGCCAGCAAAAATGGACTTCGCGGGGGCTGTTTTCACTGGCAGAGGATTGCAGGAGGCTGTTGCAGCCGAAAACAGAGCTTGGGAGCACATTTTCGCTAGCAGAGTGCTCGGGCCACCACAGGCACCCCCCACACGAGTGATGTTGAGCTGGCCATGCCCACCCTGGCCACACCCACTCCAGCCCCCCAAGGTCAAACACAACCCTGATGTGGCCCTCAATGAAATTGAGTTTGACACCCCTGCTCTACACTCTCTGACAACTGAAATTCACAACTAAAGCTATAATCCTATATACTCTTATAGGGAATAATGAGCTAAACAGTATCAAACTTTATGCTCTACAGTAAAGTAATGAATGATTAATATAGCTACTCTACTAGCCTCTGTTTTTCTAATGTATTTATTAAAAAATGAGACAGAAATAGTCAAATAATGTATTTAATATTAAATACTGGATCTTTTACCATATAATAAACAGCATCAGGTTTGATTTTATATAGTTCTACCTTGCACAGAAGTAAAATCAAGCTATATTTTCTCCAAAGAATCTGCTTATATTTTTTCAAAGAATTTTTTTTTCAAATGAACCAATCCAAGGTATATGATAAACAGGACTATTACATAAACATTAATAATGTGTGAAGTAAGTACTTAAAGTACTTAACTTCAATATTTCCACATTTAGCAATGAACTAATCTTTTAAGAGAAAGGATATACATTTTATTTTTTATAAAGATTGCAACCCAATCTGGCACATGACTAAATAATCTTATAAACTACGTCATAATTACATTTGAAATATGAAAATCTGTTTAATTGGTCTCCCCATCAATTTATTTTTATTAACAGAAACAGAAGACTACAAAGATGGACAAATAAACCAATCTTCAAGAGAAATAATCGGCTCAAATATAGTGAGAGGGTTTTTGTTTTCGTAGCATGATTAAAAAGTAATACAGAATTAAGTTCCTCTCCATTCAGTAAAGTTTATTTCGTATTATTTAATTTTGGAGATTTGTACCTTCAATACAATTCAAAAAAATTTAAAACCCTCAATATATAAAGGCAACCAATATAAACTATAACATTTATATTTATTAATTATACTTAATTTTAATGCTTAAAGGAAATGTTTCCATATGTAACTTTGTCAATTAGCAATATCTCTACCCTCAACTCAAATATCTCAAGCAAAGCTTGATTTTATGTACTAACCTAATACCGGTATATAAATATACTATATATAGTATTACATATAGCAGAATTTTGTGACTATCCCAGCTGTTTTTATTCTAAAAATGTATTGTTTTAAACAATTTCACACAAATTTGAAATGCTATTTGCAAAAAAGAAATCATTTTATATATTACACAAACTATTGCTCATACTACAGATATTCAAAAACGTAAGTGCAAATAAGTCAGAAGAAAATCATTATATCAAGCTGAGTTTTATATAAACAAAATAATAAATTATATTCTATTTTTAAAGGCCAACTTTTCAAACTACATCCATTCCACATAATACAGCAATGAACAAGAAAGAATACAAGATGCTAACAGCCTATACACAATTTAGCATTCACTCTCTTATGACAGAGAAAACCTTATATGTTCACTCTCTTTTGACAGTGAAAACCTTCTATGTATCACCTTATATGTTCCTATCATAGATACTTTTCATAAAAGCTAAATTTAAAATCAAGCTGTTGGAGAGCAACAGTCCCAGTCAGGAGGTATCAAATGGGGAATTAGCATGGATACACGTATACAGATATACAGATATACAAGAGAGCAAGGTCTGACCTCCCAAATGTCTCTGAGCCTTTATCTAGTCTTTCCCAGGCCAAAATGGGAATAATCCTACGAAATTGGTACAGAAAATAAAGTAGCTATTTTGAACTCTATGCCTCTGGTATGATTGTACATGCCTGACACAAGCAACCAGAAAGGAGCAGCATCCCAGAACCAAATAAATTCCACAGCAGTGCAAGGCAGTTCATGAAACGTCTGTCTTCTTTTTTGCCTATCCCAATATTTTCATTGTGGTACTATTCAGACATTATTAAGTGCTGTTGCCCTTTTTATACACACTGGACAGGAGAAGCTTCCTGAAACAGTTGTTTTAGGTAATAATTTAAAATGGTAAGTAAACTAAATATAGTAGATATATTTTATAATAAGTACCACCATTTAAAATAATATTAATTTATTCTAATGTTTCAAATATTTTTAAATTTTCTTAATCTAAAAACTGTTTAAGACAGATACCATGAGACATGCAGCCCAACAAAAACAAGAAAAAATGGGTAAACTAATGTACTCTGTATAGCCAAACTGTATTTATTTTTCCATTCCAGGAAGTGTCAGCTATTCTGCATCAAATTATTTAAAAATATATTTCTGAATAGTTTTACAATTATTTGTAGCTATATTGTTTATAAGGTAAACTTACAATCTTATAAACTTTATATGATTGTAAAGTATACATTGAACTTCAAAACAACTTCTAATAGTTTGACAATCCAACTTGATAGTTTCAGGTTGCTTCTCTCCTTGATTGGTTGATGATTATTTATTGGCTAAAAATTCATTTCTTCCCAGAGGGACTGACTCCTTTAGTGTTGACAGATAACTTCCCCTCCCCCTGGAAACAGGCGATAGACCACAAGCTGGGCTCTTATGGGTTCTCCCCGGCATTTTCAATATCCTTGGCTTTGACCAAGCTAAGCAAGTAGTCATTAATAGAATAAAAGACGTGGAGTTCCATTCAGAAACAAATAAGTTGCCTCTCCATAGTAGGAATAGAATTAACCAGGGGGTGTGGGAACCATCAAGATATTTAGAGGATCTGATCTTCCCGAAACATAGAATAGCATTCTTCAGAGCCAGATTTAACATCCTCCCCTCAGCAATCCTCCAAGGCAGGTATAATAAGACCCCATTAGCGGAACGAGTAAGTATATGTGGCAAAGGAGAAGTCAAAGATATCACACATATTTATTGCACTGTGAGTTATACAGAGTTCTTAGGTCAATACATATTCTCCCCTTATTAGAGAGATTACCAGGGAGAACAAACCATTTTTATGTAGAGTATCTCCTCCAGGATTTAAACCAGGCTATCGCACGTGTAGTAGCAAAATTATGTGCAGCTCCAAAAACAAGGAAAATTTAACTACAGAATTAAAGATGTTTACTACACAAATTTCTTGTAGATATCTCTAACAATTTTTAGAGAATCTATATTTACACTCATACTTACATTCTCCCATCATGTAACCAAAGGTAAGAGCCATACAGTTTGATACCATGTATTTTATTATTAGTAGTAGTAGTAATATCTTTTAACATTATTGTAAACAGTGATAATTTTGTCTATTGCTGGTCTGTGACCGTAATAAAGTTTATTATTTGTGGCAAACCCCCTTTTATGAAACAAAAATACAATGGAAAAATCCTTCCTTTCTATGGACAATAATGTCTGGAATCAACTTAGAGTAAATAATAAGTAAAATAAATGGGTAATATAAAAATGCAGTCTACTAGTGAAATGGCTATGCAGGCAAACACAAACATATCATTAGAGATAGTTTCTGAAGAAGCTGAGTTTTTCAAAAGCCATGGCTACACTAATACTTCAAGGTAAGATGTTTCTCAGATGACTGTATTTGTGAAGCAGCTTAATAGTTAAAATATTATTTTTTCACTACTGTTATAAGCAGATGGGGAAAGCAGACATGTTTTTGGCAACATTGCTATCAATGGTCAGATTATTTATTTTAAAAACCAATTATTGAAAATATACAAAATTTTCTGACATCTGTTATGTAAAAAGGTATTTCATTTTGGTTTCTTCTACTTCTAGCTTTCAGGCTTAATCTGCCAAAAACTAATTACAAAGTAAGTATGTCAAATGCAGAATTAAATGCCATACAAATCAATATTTATGCAATATTGTAAGATTACAAAACCACTTGAATTACATTCTGAAATAATAAATTCATACATTCTTGCAATATAGTACCTCTGAAGTACTCTCATTGTTGATATCCACTGCATTTCCAGGGACTGCAGATGAATCTGACTCAGAGCTCTGGGATCCAACCCTGCCTGGAGTCTGAAAAAAAGAGAAAATATAATATATTATCACTGCCAAATTGCCTTGCTCTAGGGACTACTGACAGCAGTAAATTTATTCCCATGGATTCTTCTCTGATTATGATTATTCACAGGTGTAGGCAGTAACAATGTAGTGACAGTTAGTTTGCATAGAAGAAGCCAAATAAAATAACTTTCTTGAGGCAGAGTTGCTCAAATTTTATTTAAAGAAGGCATACAACAAAAATATCCACTACCAATAACTGCTTCTCTTCATACATTTCCCTACAGGATAATTCTATATGTAATGTGAATGTACAGCTTTACCATACAGTGTGAATCATAGGTTGAAGACAACAACTTTGACTACTTGCTTATCTAAATACTCCAAGTTGCATTTTTAAATACATATACTGAAAATTGAACTTTTAAAAAAAATTCAACCTTCAGATCTTCTACTTATCTGCTCAATTTGTGATATTCTCAGATACAATATAGTTTATATTTTAGCAATCAATTAACAGAAAATAAAGCTGACCTACAAACTTTCAAATTACTGTATAAACTTTCTCGATATAAACAAACATCCGCAACTCCCAACTAGGTCCCAGAAGTTGGGGGAGAAGATAGGAAAAGGTTACCATATATGTACGGGACCTTCTCCTGCCTTCTGTGCACATACTGTTCGCTGATCTGCACATATACTGCTCACTTTCACTTATGTAACATAAGAACACCACTCATATTTTTATGCTTGTTTGGTCTTACAAACAAACTGGATTTGAATAGCCTTTCAGAGTGTAACCTGTCTGTAAATAGAGGAATGTTTGCAAGGTAAATGAATATCTGAGTCTTCAAGAAAGTTTTATTTTAATGAATTAAAAAAAAACAATTACAAAGATTCCATGGAAGAAGAAATAATGGAAAATTCCTAAATGGGTGGATTTTAAAAGGAAAAGCTAAAAGTACAATTATAAAGAAGTCTAATGAGAAAATGGAGAACAGCAGAAATGGCCAATATGGCTATATAAAAAGTCCTATGAAGATGTGAAGACCAAGCCTCCTTCAACAAGAATATATTTCACCATGTAAATATGAAGGAAAGGATGAAAGGTCAGGACTGAAGCTTGAGTCATAGAAATATGTCACGGAATACATATTTAGTTTCAAAAGATTTACACTTCCAGGCTCAAATGAATTTGCTGATGGTTTGAACTTTTATGTATTATCTTCGAGAAATCCTGGAGAATAGCTGATATGCCAGATGACTAAATAAAAGGAAAAATTGCCCCTAACTTCAGAAGGTGGGAAGAGAAGATTCAAGAAACCACAGACCTATCAAAACACTGTCTGGGAAATTTAGAAAAGATAACAAGATTAATTTGTAAGCCCCTTGAAAACAATGCAGTAATTACTAAAAATCAGCAGAGATTTGTTAAGAACAATTTCTGTTCAGACTGCTATGAGGAATCATCTCTTGTAGGTTCTGTCCATCTTGTACAGACTATTCATATACTTTAGGTCCCATTGATTAAACAATATCATCTGACTGGGCCCAACAAGTAGGCCTTCTCTATCACCCTATCTGCCCTATGGAATAACACCTCTCAAAAGCTTCTAATCTGATCTTATTTTTAAAAAACACTTTAAACCACTTTTCCCCCATGACATGCAATAGGGTGGATCACACCCAGATTGGGAAAATGTTTTGTGTAACAGAATGTGTTGTTTTGAACCTCCGTATTGTCTCTTTATTTTGTTGTTTTTTATTCTTCTAATCCATTTTTAAATATTGTATTCCACCCAGACTTGCCATGGAGTAGGGTATATTCATAAATTACTTGATAATTAAATGAATGAATAAGGTCTTGTCAAAATAACCCCATCCCATTTTTATTAAATTCACTTTATTAATACTTATGAGAATGCTATATCTGTATTGCCAACCTAGTAGCACTTAGCTGTATGTACTGCTCCATAGACTTTTACAGCACTCTCTCAATTTCAGCACATTGCTCCCAACAATCTGGGTCCTCATTTTACCAACCTTGGAAGGATGAAAGACTGAGTCAATCTTGAGCCGATCAGGATTGAACTCATGGCTGTGGGTAGAGTTAGCCTGCAATTCCACATTCTAACCACTGTTCCACCACAGTTCATTAGTCACAAAGTGGCTGCAAAAGTGGGAAATCCAATTTTAGACAGCAATATTAAAATACATTCTGAATTACAATTTGTTCCTTTGTTGACCCTATTCATTCTTCCGAGGTGCTTAAAATGAGAACCCAGATTGTTGGGGGCAATGTGCTGACTCTTTAAACCAATTAGAGAGGGCTATAAAGCACTGTGAAACAGTATATAAATCTTATTGCTATCAGAAGAGAAATAATCCTTTCTTAATCTTAAATTCAATACCCAAACAGAGTATGAATACAATGGGACTTTATACTCTTGGATGTCTGTGAAGTTAAGTATTATTTTCTAATAGCAATTCTTCAAGGTCACTAGTACAGAACTTTTCTAGCTCTACTATCAAAAATTATTTAACTGAAAATACCAATATGAAAGAAATTGCCAT